>JAURVB010002346.1:0-113136 GCA_033002965.1 Piper betle | reverse complement strand
ATTTGTGAAATTTCTAGGTTGTTTATCCCTTTGTATGGTTTACTTAAGTTTTGGATAACTAATAGTTCCACTTCTATCGTTGTTCACATAGCAAAGAGTTATTGAAGTAATCTCGTTATCATTTTGTTTAGCGTAGTTGTTTTGTGTTGTCATATAATTTAGTCTCATCTATGGTTTTATCTTGTCCTATGTGATTGTGTCATCTCATCCACTCATACATCTCTTTTATTCATCATATAGATACCATGGGCATTAGCGTATAGTTTTGTTTGAATAGCTTCAGTGTAACACCCCGTTTGGCTCACCCGTGAACCGACCTGAAAATGTCACCGGCAACCAAACTGTTCGCTAATCTACTAGATTCGGTTAAGCCGACCCGGATCTACCCTCGGCGTCTCAAGATGGAGATGCAAACATGAAATGCATGAATGGGAACAATTGGGTTCTAACAGGTCCTACATACATGCCATGACGTGCAAACAAAGACAAAACAAAATAATAAATGAGAAACCAAAAAGAAAATATATACTACTACGAAAAAGTGGATAGGAGTTTCCCTAAAAGTGCAATAGGGGCCAACTTGTCCACAACGAGGGTATATAAATATTTTATGAAAATACGATAACACATAACAAATGCGATAACACATAACAATCTACCATGACATTCAATCATTATCTCATTCGTTTTTACCTGAGCCGAGTCTGAACTCCAAGGCTCCCTACTCATTCATATTTATCTGTTCGTTTCTGTGAAATCCCTCAACTTAGTCCCACATCTAATACCTACAGGGAGAAGATCCCGTTTATAAGTGGGAATGGACTATAGATCTTTAACTTCCGGGGTACCCATTTTAAAGAAATGACTTAGCCCATTACGTTGCAGTTTGGGCTGGGTCGTTACAATTTCATAACAAGTAATTCATTCAAGCAAAAATATCAAAATTATCATTCACGTAACAATAACACACCATCATTATACGTTACACGTGGCAGGTACATATGTGCGCGGTTCCGTGCTGCTCCTCCGCAGTCCCAACAGCTTTCATCGCTCGCATTCCTCACCTACATATATATAGAAAACCGTCAGTTCGTGTTACCGGCCTGGAAAATAACTAATATCAATCTGGCACAGGAGAGCAAACTCTCCTCGTTGAATGAGAACATATGTCGAATTCCATCAACATAGGACGGCGTCCCTCCCTTCTTTCTCATTCTCATACCTTGGCCATTTCTCTATCGCTTCTCACAGGGCACATATGGGAGCCGTCGCCCTCAGGTCGACAGCGTCCCCCTTTCTTTCTCATTCTCATACCTTGGCCATTTCTCTATCGCTTCTCGCATCAAATCTCATTCCTTTCCGCCCTCTGCACCTTCCATATTACTCCTGGCCTTGAGTACGAAGGCCGAGCACTCTCAGGCAGTCGCCTTTAGTACCACTTTGAAACCATAAGTCTAGACATGCGCTGCGACCGAGCACTCTCGAGGCAGTCGCCTTTAGTACCCTTTGAAACCACAAGTCTAGACATGCGCTGCAATGCAGTACCTGTGAACCTCCACACTTCTCCGGGTTTGAGGAACTCAAAGGTGGAGTTGTCAGGATCCCTCGGGAATGAAACGGCCCGCACACCATTCCAGAGCCCACTATCGACTCACACGTGCCCGCTCGCGTAGCACGGCAGTCAGATTCCCTCACTCCATCTCTCACTGAAAACACGAAAACTATACATATATAGGCTTGGGCTGGGATTATACAATAGGCCCGAAGGCATCATGAGCTGGATCTGAAGTTCGAAAACAAACTCGAGGGATCTCATCCTCGAGGGTTATTAATCCGAAAAAAAACTGTTGGCTAAATGGCCCGAGTTAAGTGGGATCCGATAAAACGCCACTTAACTCGTCCTACACATGATAAATCAAATACACAATAGAGTAGCGTAAAAACAAAGAACGAGTCCTAAACGGACCTGGTAGAAGCTCCAAACGGGTCCACGCACCTAGGCGGCGAGCTCCTACACCGTACCTACACAATCAAGCTAAAACTAACGCCTGCATGATGAATCACACATCCTATAGCAATGCACACACAATCAACACAATCACACATCAATCAACACACATCAACCTATATCAATTCTAGCAAGTCTACTTAGGCTAGTTTGCATTAGATCATGATCATTACCTAGTTACCCTAATTAGTTTCTTAGCCTCCATTTTTAACACCACTTAATCAAACAAATTTCATATTTTATCCTTAATCAAATCTACATTTATATATATTATTATAACACACAATTCACCAATCCTAGCATGCAATTCTAATAATCAATACTTTCAAATAATTAAGTTAAAATAAATTATACCTCGCGTTGTCGAAAATTGGCGACAGCTAGGGTTTTCGTTTCGTGGCTCGAAACTCGAATTCGGCACCTAGCGGCATCCGAAGTCCGATCAGATTGGACCGGGTACGTTCGGCGGATGATCCGACGAATTTCCCACGAATCCAATTTTCCGGCAGTTTTCCGGCGAGTGTCGGCAGTTTTCCGGCGGTTTTCCGGCGATGATTCGGGACAGGGCAATCAGGGGGTCTATCGGCACCAGCTCGACGAGCTTGGTCCGATGGTGGTGTCAAACAAAGCAGCGGCGGCGACGTGGTCCGATCGGGGCTGTGGTCGGCCTCGACAGCGCTCGGGATGGTGGGGGAAACGTCGGCGACGGCGAGAGGGTGAGACTGGTGGTCACAGCAGCGGCGACGGTGACCGAACGACGGCGGAATCCGGCCCGGAGTGGCGACGGCCGAGGCGGCTTCGTGGCATCGCGGCGACACGCCGGCAGGCGATCGGTGGCCTGGGTCGGTCGGGCCGGCACGGCGACGGTGCGGCAAGGCGGAGCGGCGTCGATCGGCGGCAGTGCAGCGGCGACGGCAGTACACAATGGTGAGGGTTTTGGGAGGGTAAGTGTCGGGAATGGAGAAAGTATACTCTAGTGGCCGTTTAGTAATTAAATATTGACTCGATTCCTATTCGTGTCAAAATAATAACTAGTTTGTAATAAAATCTAAAAAAATCTAGAAAAATATGGGAAAATCCCATAAAATAAAACAAACACAACAACATCCAAATGGCATTCTCTATAACTAATAACCCACCCGAATATAATCCAACGCGTCTTAATGCGTTATTCGGCCTAAAACTATTCGACGATCAAATAAAAATAACAATCAATACTATATACATCCATATACTTGATAACCCATTTTTCATCATCTTGTAGACGTTATTATCATACACTTGAGCATACATAACCCTCATCGCTCATAACTCACAGTTGGCCTCAACTCAGCTCGTGGTCCATGAAGCTGACTTGACTCGAACCGACAGTTAAACCGACTGGTTCACTCCCGTATAACTCTGACTCGAGTCACGGGTTTTACATTTAGTGTAAGAGCTCGCCATCTAGGCGTGAGACCCGCTGCAGCTTCTACCAAGTATATTAGGACTCACCCCTTAGTTTGTCCTATTCTATGGATGTTTTGAATTACAGATCACAGGGCGTGTTAAGTGGTTATTTTATCAGATCCCACTTAACACAGGTCGTTTAAACGTAATGTTCTTCCAAAATTAAGAACCCTCGAGGATGAGATCCCTCGAATTGTTTTCGAAAACTCAGATCCACCGCAAGTTGCCTTCAAGCTTATTTACATAATTCCCTTCCCAACTTGAAAAATATAGTTTTATGTCGAATTTTCATATGAGTTGAGAGATGGAGAAAATTGACTTACACATACTGTGAGAGGGCACATCTTTAAGTCACAGTGGGCTCTAAATTGGTGAGAGGATCATTTCATTCTTAAGAGACCCTGATAACTCCACGTCTTGAGCATCTCACACCCAGAGAAGTGTGGAGTAGGAGTACTATTATGTACAATACAAGTCTAGACCTGTGGTATCAAACAATACTGATGGGAACTGCCCGAGAGTACCCAACCTTTGTGCTCTGGGCCAAGAGAAATATGGAGATTTGGAGAGGGCTTAGGAAACTAGTTTTCTCGATAGTTGAACTTTAAGATAATGCCGAGAGTAGCACAATACCAGTCAGTTCAAGATGCCATCTAGCTCCACATTGATAACTTCTCAGTAAAGAGCATTCAGATGAAGTTATATTATTGTTCTTTTACATGAGAGTCAGCTCTCATTTGCCAATTTAATATTTAGTTATTTTCGAACGAGTGACATCTGTTGCTTACGTTTTTTATTATCTATGTAAGTGAAGAATAGGCATGGGACATGTCGGCTTTGGCATAAGAGCAGTAATTGTTATTTGCAGACACAGACATGAGGTGACGTATATTACTTATGTGATTTTAGCCATGATGAATGATTTTGTGATATGTTTTGTCTTATGTTGAAAACATCTCAGATATTTTGAGATTGACTTAGTAATTACAACTGATGTAATTAGCAAATGGATTGAGACCTAGTTTAAAACTTTTATTTTATAGCTTATGATCCTATTGTGCCCTAAAAATTTATATATTGTTGTTTTGATAAAATATTTGTCAAACAAGTTGGTCCCTGGTTGCACTTTTAAGGAGAATTTTATCCCTCTCATTTTATAATTTTTTATAATTTAATTATTTTTATATGTGATTAAATTGTTATGACATTTATGTAACATCATATTAGAGTATGCATCTCATGTATGCATTGGTTGTAGATTGTGGTATTTTTTCTGTCTTGAGATGCCTAAAGTGTCAGGATCTTTTTCACTTAAGTTCAGGTCGACTAATTTAATCGAAATAAGAGTTGGTTCAATCTATTACAATCTTAGTTTAGTTTAAGAGTGAGTCTAATTTAAAATATAATAATATAAATATAATAAAAATAAAAAATATTATTTTTAAAATCTAAAATAATATTTTTATAAAATATCACCTATCTAGGTTCAGTGGATCTTACCACCTAAGCCCATATTTTGCATGAATATTTTTTGGATATACAATAGTCTTATCCCATAACTGTACTTGAATATTCTTAACTTATTTAAAAGAATAGAATACAAATTAATATAAACATCAATATTATATCGGATATTCGTATATCTAAACTCATCTGCTATTTTCGTTGACACGGGAGCCAATGAATCAAGTTGGCCTATTTTAGTTTTCTAAAAATCATTTTATGAAAACGTTAAATATCGGGATATTTTTGTCTAATAAGCCTCACTCAAAAATTGCAAATACAAATAAACTCTAACATGAAATAAGAGTTTTTGAGTTCCAAACATGTTAAAATAAAAACAATAATAATAAAGAGCAAAAATAAAAATAAAAAATAAAAACAATAATACAAAAAACAAATCTAACGCCAAGTTGTGAAAATCGCCAATTCCGATTCGGAATCGGCCGATTCGACTCGGATCGGATGAAAACCGATTCAAAAACCCATTGAATTGGTTTTCATCCGAATCGGTTTGTGAATCGGCCTATTCGAACCAATTCCGACCGATTCGAGCTGATTCGGAATCGGCCCAAATCGGCCGATTCCAGGCGCAGGGGGTGGGGTGCGGCAGGGTGGGGCAGCGACAGTAGCGAGGGACAGGGTGGGGCTGACAGGGGAGGCGGGGTGCGGCAGGCGCAAGGTGAGGCGGGGCGAGTGAGGGCGAGGTGGGGTGGGCCTGGGGCGCGACAGGTGCAGGGCCGGGTGCAGGGCAGGGCAGGGCGGGTCTGGGGGGAGGGGAGCGCGAGAGCGGCGGTAGCGGCAACGGGGAAGGAGGGCGGATGCGGGGGAGAAAATGAGAAGGGAAAGAAATAACACGTAGCATTCTCGTAACTAAAACTTTACTCGTTTCCGACTCGAGTCAAAAATAATAACTAATTCTAAATAATTCAAAAAAATTAAAAAATATCATAAAATATCATAAAATATAATACATATAATAATATCAAAATAACATCAATATTTAATTTTTATATATTTATGTTATAAGTTATTAAATTATTATATATAACTAATTTGGACCTATTCAGACCCATTGAAATGAACTAATTCATATCCTATTAAACCGATTCCAATTTTAATTCTTATTCTGATTGATCTAACGCAGCCCAGCTTGCATGCATCCGTATGGAAGTATTCCCCCTCCCCTCCACGCACTTCCCCACGACGCGTGTCAGATCTCTCCCCGACCCATTGTCGGCCATGGCGCGCTCATTTCCCCCGGAGCTTTGAACTGTTTGAAACATCCGTAAGCATCATCTTCCTACCCCTTGCCCTCTTGGTCCTGTTGTGAGTGGGGTGGCACGGGTTGAGGACATTGCTAGGTGCGCGTCGGCGGCGTTTGATTCCAAGTCTGGCCAACTACAGCTCGCTTGCATTTTCTTCATGTTCGCCTCCTTCTATGTGGGCACTCTCTTCGGCCGCAAAAGCGTCACCTTTGTCCAAAAGATGGGGCCTCCCAACTCCTCCGGTACGTTCGTCTGCTTCCTTTGATGAATCCTGCCCGCCTGCATTTGCAAATTGTTCATCTTTGCTTCCAACGGCTGCCATTGAATCTGTTTTAATGGCTTCTTGGTTCTATGAGTTTGACTTGGTTGAAATCTATTGCTTTTTGTGAATTTGCATGCTTGTTGGTAGTGAATATGTGTATGCAATGCTGCAGGGGATCTGGTGTTTTACCAACATGATTTGTCTTACCTATGGAACAACACCAATATCTATCTCCGATAGAGTGGGGTGGACGGTTGCCCTTTGAAGTACAATGGGCACGTACTTATTTGGGCTTGTATTGAACTCATGGACCTCTTGGTCGAATCTGTCTTCCTTTTAATATTTTCATGATTGTTAGTGGTAGTGAATTTATGAATTTGACACACTTCAGGGGATCAGGTGTTTGCCGACAAGATTGTTCTTACCATCAGAGCAACACCAATCTCTACCCCTTATAGTGAGGTGGACTTTTTCCCTTTGAATTACAACTGGCTTATAATTTTTTAGGCTTGTATTGAACTCATGAACCTCTTGGTTGAATCTATTGCTCTTTAACACATGCAAATTTGTTAGTAGTAGTGGATTTATGTGTATTGCAAACTGCAGGGGATCTGGTGTTTGGCAACAAGATTGGACTTACCTCTTGAACAAGGCCAATCTCTATCCCTGATTGTGAGGTGGATGTTTGCCCTTTGAAATACAATAAGCATATCCCATGCCATGATCTGTCTTATGTGAAAGAGCTGCTGCCGCAGCTAGATGTCAGTAGGGAAGAACAGCTTGAGAGACAGTGTCCACCTTTCATGAAACGGTTGTTCTTTTTCGTTTCTCCTCCTGATGATTACAAGTTTCCAATCAGGTCGCCAACTAGTAGGGCCTACGTCTGGAGGAGTAATGTGAATCACACACACGTTGCAGATGTGAAGGGAGGACAAAATTGGGTCCATGAGAAGGGCCAGTTGTGGGGATTTCCTGGTGTGGAACTCATTTCAAGCATGGTGCGTCTGAGTACATTCAGAGGTTTGTCATTCATTTATAATTATAGGATGGAAAGTGATGCTAAAAATTGATCAAGTTTAATGTCTACGTAGCCTGAGATTTACCGGTTTAGTAATTGGTAGGCTATATTGTGTGATATGCTAGTTGTAAATATTTGCCAGCTCTCTTGATTTGTGACACTAAATGCAGGTTGGGAAACATGATAACTAATGGACCTGGTGATCTGGTTTCAGCAGGCATATCTCAGGTTTTGGATGTTGGTTGCGGGGTTGCAAGCTTTGCAGGTTACCTGCTTCCATTTGGCATACAGACAATGTCTTTTGCTCCCAAAGATGGACATGAGAATCAAATTCGGTTTGCCTTAGGGCGAGGAATTCAGGCTATGATATCTGTTTTAGCAACAAAACAATGGTAGATTATGGTAGATTATGGTCTACTATGTGTGGAAAGTAGAAGGCTACAAATCAGTTTCTGCACATAATTTGTTTTTTTCCTTTTCCAAAGCTGATAAACTAATTATTGCTTTTATGAAGTACTGGAATAAGCAAAGAATATGAGCTTTTGTGGCACACCATATATGCATCATCAGTGACTTGTTCAGCATTTTTTATTGACAAAACATCTGTAAAATATACTTCTTGTGTATACAATATTTGACTGTGTTTTAAGTTTTCACTCTGTTAGGATTTTCTAGATAGTAACCTACTGCAAGAACCTAACTAAATTTTAGGTATTTATCTTTCTCTTTATCACTCGATGAAGTAGGCAATTTAAGCCTACAAAGTTACTTTTGGGCATAGCAATGCCACACATGAGTATTAACCCTAATTTTCCAAGTAGGCCTAATTTGAGTCTAAGCTGGGGGCTGTAGCCGCTCTTTTATAGCTCCAGTTGCAAAGATATTTCTTCCTGGCAAATTCATTTTTTTTTTGGGCAGCATGGTGTGTTGTCCTAAATTATTGTTAATTCCTCATGCAGATGGTATATTGCCGAAGGAGGTAGATCACTTTCTGAGACCAAATGGATATTTTGTGTATTCCGCACCACCTGCTTACAGAAAAGATAAAAATTTTCCAATGATATGGGAGAAATTGGTTAATATCACCAGTGCAATGTGTTGGAAGCTCATCGCTAAGCAGGTACAGACAGCCATTTGGATTAAAGAAGCAAATCCCTCTTGTCAACGAAAAATGGCTGATGCTAAATTATTGAGTATATGCGAAGACAATGATGACATAAAACCATCTTGGAAAACTCCACTGAGAAATTGTGTGAAATTGCAAGGTGTGATCCTGCAAATGTTTATATTCTTCAAGGACAGAATGCCTTTCACAATATCCAAGAAGTTTAGAAAGATCAGGTATGCTGTGCAATTTTACACATAACTTCATGTATCTTGATGACCATTGTTCTTCTCCTTTTAATAGTGGAGAGATTTTGCACTCTTATTGAGACAAAGGTCTCCAAAGATTTTCAACCATATCCAGGATAAGGTATTGAGGTAGATGTTGACGATAATTGATGCTGATTTTGCTCCTCTCTGGCACGTGATGGGAGGAATAAATTCTCTCGTGTCTTTTACTTATTTCATATGAATTTCAACTTGAGTAACAAGGATTGTTACCTAAGTTACAGCATAATCAAAATAGGTTTATTCTGACCAAATATAACTCAAAATATCCTGGCATAAAATTTTTGCTGCGAGAAGGAGAATATGGTGAGCAGCTGGCTTGCTCTACCTGAGTAGCTCACAAGGGAATTTATACTTAAGGAATTGTAGGTGTTTCTTTACAATCTCTACAAGCATCTGTGGGAGTTCATTTTCTTTCTGGCTAAGATAATTGATTTTGATTGAGATGTAAATATTGTTATTTGGATGCCATATAAGGCATCATCCATTCTCACATTTCACTGTTAGCATTTATGGCCACCTAAGCAAAGTGTGGTCGGAAATTTGTAGCATAAATCTGATTTTTTTGCCTTAAATAAAGAAACATTGCCTGACACTATCAAAAGTGAATCTGTTTTCTCTGCAAGTTGCAAGTTGGGTTTATTGAATAGATTCGAAAAAGTAAATATTCATTACCTCCAAGTGGAACCTGCCTGTGAGAATGTTCCTTAAATATCTAGATCCTTGGTGTTTTCCTTCTATTACGTGCTGGAAAGCATTTCTCGTTCTCGATTTCTAAAATTGTTGTATGAATGTTAAGCAAAGTGATAGGGCCAAAAACAAGATAAAGGAGACAAGCAACACTTCTCATGAAGTCAAATTGAATTTGTGGTTGTGGCTAATGAGACACGGCATTCTCAATAATTTCTCCAAATACAATGTCCTTCTTGTGTGCAACTTTGTAGAATCAGTCTAAACTTTGGGTGTTCCAACAGGTGTGAGCCCCCAGGAATATGATTCGAGCAGTTCATTTTGGCAAGATCAAGTACGTCGTTGTTGGAAGCTCATTGGTGTTGGCCAAAATGACATTCGTGATGTCATGGACATGAAAGCACATTTTGGTGGATTTGCTGCAGCTTTAAGTACATACCCTGTGTGGGCGATGAATGTTGTTCCTGTGAGTATGCTTAATACTGTAACTGCCGTGTATGATCGTAGCTTAACCGGCGTTTTTCATGATTGGTAAGATTGCCTTTATGCTGCATTCTGTTATTTATGGCCTTTAAGTTATGACAACAGCTTCTTGATACATTATCACTGTTATCTGACAAAGCTTTAATATTTTTTAGCTGTGAATCCTTCTCTTGTTACCCTCATACTTATGATTTATTACATGCATCTTATATTTTCTCCCATTACAAAGATTATGGAAACAGCGGCCAATTAGAAGATATTTTGCTGGAAATGGACAGAATAGTTCACTCGGGTATAAATTGTTTAGCTCTCATATCCTTCTACTGGACAAAAAGAACTATTTTTGCTTCTGAAACTGGAATTGCCAAGTCAAATTGTATGCTCATGGCCGTTTACAATTTGTCAAACATACAGGGATTTATTATTATTAGAGATGAAGAAACAATTCTGTCGAGGATTGGTGTCCTTGCGCCTGAATTTCTTTGGGATGTGCACGTGCCTATGTTAGAGAATGAGCGAAAGCAGCCAGAAAAAGGCTTTAATTTGCCGGAAGGAGTTTTGGGCCATTGTCTAATCTTCTGCTGCAACAGCCCTTTTTTAAGTTGTTCCATGGCTAGGGATGGAAGGGTAGCTCTTATTAACATAACATGTACTTTTTAATTGCATTCTTTTGTATCTTATGTGTCGATCAAATTCCTTGCATTAGTATTTATAGTTCATACTTTTTGTAGAGCACAGAGAGAGGGGGCGGGGGAGAGGATGAGAAAAAAGATTCTCATGGGTATTGGATCATCGACATGGAACCAAATCAATTCATGACATGAGATTCATTCATTTAGTTGCATGAAAGGTGTAGATGGTGATGAATGATTGACTGATTTGCATGCAGGCTACCTAGCTGAAAGCCCCCCAACTCTGAAAAAACCATGTTGCCCCCCGTTCCTCAGAGAAGATTGGTGCCAGAGGCTTCATAGAAGGATGGTAAGTCCCTTGCTCCAATCTACTTGCAGTTGTGCATCTTCCTTTTCAAGTAGTGATCATGTAATTTTTTGTTGCAGTCTGTTCGCTCCGTGCTGTTGCTGGCTCTGTGAAACTTGCTTTTGATGTTGGTTCGTCGTATGGTGGCCTGTCTCTGTTCCTTTGGACACGTGTTCTTGTAAACTGCTATATTTATGAATTCAATGTAAACAACTAGATATATTAGAACATTATGAGGTTTTGCATTGCCTTTTGATCTTCCATTCCAAAAACAAATTTTTCACAAAGTAATAAACTCTCAAGTGATCTTACTTCTGAGCAAAAAAAGTGGTTAAAGATTCAACAGTTCAATGTATGGTAAAGTGTAACAATCCGAAAATTTTCTATGCTGCATAGACAAGAAATCAGTTTCGGCAAATATGTGGATAAAATTGCAACTCTGAGAAGATTGTCAGCAGCAATTGATAATGAACAACGAACATGGGGAGGTCTAAACCATAATCAAAGTCAATGTCATTGCCTTTGTCAACATAAAGACTTTGCAAGATTCAAAATTAAGAAGCTAAACAGTTCTCAGATCATAAATGCAATGCAGGGTCTATGACGAAATCTCCTCGCAGAGGTTGCCCAGAGACTTGTAAAAAGAAGTAAACCATGAAAATGCCAACTACCAATAGTCATAAAAGTGAGAAAAACTTCAACACTTAGAATGTTCATCAATTGTGAAGATCTCACCCTGTTACAGTCTGTAGCAGACAATAAACTTCAAGATAAGGCAGGCTCTCCTTAATTGAGCAAAAGACTGACAATGCCAAGATAATGAATAAAAACGCAATCAATCTAAAAATAAATAAAAAAACAAGTAGATACACCTATTTATTTACCTCATGATCTTTTCAAAATTGTCGGTGGGATTTGATTCAATCAATACAGAAATCAATGCATCCACCGACCAAACTACAGTCAAAGGAATCTCTTAACAGGCAGTCCATGAACCAAATCAATTTTCACACAGTAGCATCAACTGACCAACTTGTTCAATGATTATGCAGCATTTAACCAAATGAACTTTCTAAAGGTAGATGTTAAATTCAAGTATATTTGTACAAATGTTTTTGTTATAACTTTATGATGGCAGGATAGCCAACTGTTTATCCTACATATAAAATCATTAGTGTTCTGAAATATATAAGAAGCAAAATCATGAAAAATATTGAAATTTGAAATTAAACAAGGTAAATAAATAAAATAAAAGAACTTATCAAATCCTCGACATCAAAAGCCACCATGCCTTTATTTAGAAGAAACTTTATTTACAAGGCGAAAAAAACTAATAATCATAAAGGAGTGAGATCAGAAATACCCATAAGCAAATCCATAAGGATACATGTTACATTCGCTTCTATCAAAGCAGAGAACAAGTATTTTACAATGTTTGTTCAATCTTTACATGTTGATATCTGATATTTCAAACCCATCACAAAGTTCATCTACACGCACAGTGGAACTGTGGGAGGAGCTATTTTGTCCAAATATGTGCGAGATATAATCCAATGGATCAAAGATATTAGAATCAATACCTCTCTAGAGCCTTCCCCATTTTATTAGGGTTTACATCTCCTCGATGTAGAAATCAGAAAAATACATCTAAACTTCCTACATGGATTAAGTATTATAACAACAGCTATAATTTGCAATCCTTCCGTCAAGAACCAGTTATCAGAAAAGCTAGCAAGTGCAAGAGAAGATGAATCAGAAACTTACAGTAGATGAGGACACATCCAACCAAAGATGAGGCAGAGAGACCTACAATTATTATTTTTTTGCTTTGCAACACTTTTTTTTATTGATTGTTTGGAAGGGAATTTCAAAGAAAGCCAACCATGAATCAACCATGGAAACTAATATAATGGTCGATCTCGTGGTTTTTGTTTTTCTGAAAGAAACAAAAGAACAAAGATTGCACACTCACACTCTCTTCACTCACCTATAAATCAATTAACAGGCTCCTCCTCCCTCCTCCTCCTCCTCCTCCTCATAAAGAGGATGGGGAACAATGTTGGAATGGGGTTGATCCCATTCCAACTCATCCAACCATTTCTTGCTGCCATACATCACCCTGACCTCCGAGCGAAGAGGACCCTCATCACAAAGAGGGAGCTTCTTCAAGTGAGGGCAGTTGTCCACCTCAATCGACTCCAACAATGGGCACACCAACTTCCCCCTGCAAACAATCTTCAACTCAGGCATGAACCTCAACACCAAAGACTTCAATTGCGGAAGAGCTATCTTCCCCTCCTCTTCCTCTCCAGTGAACATCTCTTCCATCACATAGCAATCCGTGATAACCATCTTCTCCAGACTGGTGAGCCGCTTCAACACCCCCACAGAAAACAAGCTCACCAGCCTCCCACAGTGCCTCACGGTCAAAATCTTGAGCTTGGCAAAGCTCCCAACCCCCACCCTGCCCCCCTTGAACAAGAACAACAAGTCACTCAACCGGCTGACCTCGAGCTTCTCCGCATTGGGCAGCACAGGTTGTTGGTGCTCGTCCTCCACCACCCCCAACCACTCCAACCGATTACAACCTTTGACATAACACTCTCTCAGATACTTCAACCTCTGCAACGCGCTCAAATCCTGAACCTGGCAGTTCTGAACAATCAACTGCAAAGTATTGTCCAACGGAGCCATGGAGGAGGCCGTCAGATCGCACCCACTGATCACCATGGTGTTATACACACCAATCCTAGTGGGGCACCAGAACCCAACAGTAACGAGGAACTTCTTCAACCCCCGCCGGTGCCGGCCGCCCAGGCAGGCCACCAGATCCGGCCAGTCAGCCAGCTGGAGCTCGAGGTGGGCAAGCCGCGGCAGCGCCGCGATCTCCTCCACCGCCGCCCCCTCCCCGCCCTTGGGGCACCTCGACCACACCCACCTGCTCTCGTGCATCGAGAGCTCCTCCAGCGCCGCCAGCCGCGGGAGCACCCCGGCCCGGAACACCTTCAAGCGGGTGGTGTACGACAGACAGAGCCGGCGGAGCCCCGACAGGTCCTCCAACCCCTGCGGGAGCTCCTCCACCGCTGTATGTGAGAGATCTAACATCTGCAGCTCCTTCAGAGCGGATAGGGGCGGGATCCTCTTCAGCCTCGTGCACCTGTACAGCACTATCGCCTTCAAATTCGGCATGTCCGATACCCATTTGGGCAGGCTCGTGATCTCGGACCGCGACAAATTCAACACCCTCATCTCTTTCATCTGATCGAAGGACGAGTACTTCACCCTCCTCGACACCCGATGCCCCTCGTCGTCTCTCCTCTCCACCTCCATATCCACACCGTCAACAACAACAATCAGCACCACCGGCTTTTGGCCGGGAAATACTACGTGTTTTGAAGGTTGCTATGGTTTTATATAGGATGATGGGAGAGGGGAAAGATAATGTTAGTGAGGTTCGCGGAATGGGGACTGTCGGTGCAATCGAGTGGTGGTGGCGTGAATTGATTAGAGCTACACGTTCAGATGTATTAAACAACAAAGGTGGTCACGGCATTTTGAATATGACTGCAGCAGACGACACAGAACTTTCCGATGGGGAAAGCACGTGTCTCGCGTGGCCACCATGGTCGCCGCCATGGCGGCCATGGCTACTTTGTCAATGCTTGGTTAAGCGTTGAGATCACGGTTTTCCATGTAACCGATGAGTCGTTCACAGACAAAAGTTTTTGGGGGAGAAGAAGACAGGTAGGTGTTATTACGGTTGTTAATCGATTGAATTAGTTTAATATTTTAAATTTAATTTAATTTAAATTTTAATTCGATTTAAACTCAAAATTTTTAAGCTAAATTTAAATACGATAATATTTAATTAAATTCGATTTGATTATAATTTAAACCAAAATTAATGTTTAGTCTTTTTCCCTTTCTTCTCGTGGAAGCTTTTTGTATTAAAGAAAAGAAACTTGATGAGGCTGTGAAGGGTAAAAGTCGCTGCAATCAATCAATCAATCAATCACTGCTAGCTTTTTCGCACTACGCAAAAGCAGGAACATGGGCTCTTGCGTTTCTTCCAAACTAGTGTACAAGCAATCTTACTATTTTATTAGATTGGTCGAATAATATCTCTGGGAGCTCTCCCCTGTATCAAAGATCACGTTTTCAATGCTGATTCTCTCTCAATTTCCCCGATATGAAGAAGAAGAAAATCAGTGCTAGCTGGGTTCATTTATTTATTCATGGAATATTAGGTTGTTGAAGCTAGAGTACAATATGATCAAGCTCTCACTTTTCCGATTCGGAGATGCACCGGGAAGACGACGGGCTTGACGCACTGCTTGTCATCTCCCCAAGCACGCTCGAACTCGTCGACCAACTCTTCCGTGAGAAGCTCCACCTCTTTCTCTTTAGCCGTCTGATAGGCCGACCATGACCGGATGTAGGTGAAGAACGTCTCCAAATCCATGTCCTTGACGGCCTCGAACTCGAACGGACCGGTGTGCTCGGCGCCGTCCAATGGATCGAATGGGAAGTCCAGGCTTCGGTACTCGTCGTCCACCATCTTCCTCGCCGGAGCCCAGAACGGAGCCGAGACGCCGGAGTACAACCTCGAGAACACGACGTCGACGGCGTCGTCGACGCGGGGCTCGGTGTAGCACCAGACGGCAACCACGCCGCCTGGTTTCCGGAGCACCCAGTTGACGTGCTTGTAGAAGGAAGCGAGGTCGAACCAGTGCAGCGCCTGCCCGACGGTGACCAAGTCCACGCCACCTTCGTCGGCGACGAGCTGGGCCACCTCGCCGTCGGCCATCACCGGCGGCGTACGCCGGTAGCGGACGTTTTCCATCGCCGGCGCCTGCGCGAGCTGCTCGGCGCTCGTGTCCGTCGCCACCACTTCGTCGAAGATCTCGGCGAGCTGCATTCAAAACAAAATATTTTCGGGTGAGTAATATTTTTTTATAATTCAATAAAACTCTTTACATTTTTAATCTCATCGCTAGGAAAAGCATGTGACAGGGGAGTTTACTGCCGTCGTGGCCTGGCCGGTGCCAGCGCCGGCATCCCAGGCCAGGCGGTGGCGGGGAGTGTTGGCAGCCAGGAATTGGAAGAGTTGGGAAGGGTAGGTTGGCCTGGTCTGGGCATAGAGATTGGCCTGCTTGTTGAACAAGTTCGCCATTGTGGTGGATGGTAGCGTGAAACGCCATGGATAAGCCCTATATATATAAGTGGGTAGTCGTTCCAGTTTGAAGGTGGGATTTGGATGGCGGCGGCCGGCGGTTGATTGCATCATCGCCGACGCCACTAAGCATCTGCTCTGGCCAATACTTGCCCCACAAGTTGTTCTTTCTCTTTTTCTCTGGATGATGCGGTGGCATGTACCGCACCCGTGAATCCCTATCGAAACAATTTCGAATTGAATTTTAGTTTGACTTTTGGATATATAATATATTTAAAATATTTAAGTCTAATATAAATATTGAATAATTTAATTTGTATTTACTTTAAATAAATAATTTATTTATTTATATATAATTTAATTTTATAATTAATCATAAAAATTTATTCAGATATGAATCTTATCGGAATCCGATATATTTATTTAATATTTAATCTTACAGATGCGTTTAGATATAATATACCCGTCAATGTAAAGTTATTCGAATTTGATTTATTTATATATTATTTAAAATAATTTTAAATTGGATTTTTTGATTTTTTTAATATATAATATATTCGAAAATATTTAGAGGTGATTTAACTCGATATTCGATCTGAATAGATAATATTTATTTATTTATATACAATTTGATTTAATAGTTAATCATAAAAATATATTTAGATATACCATACTTGGGAATCTGATCTGAATCTAATTTATTTATATCTCATTTGAAATAATTTCGAATTGGATTCTGGTCAAATTTTTTAGATATATAATATATCTAAAAATATTTAGATTGGACATGATTTTTGTGTGATTTAATTTATATTTGACCCAAATACATAATATGTTATAAAATTATATTTTAAAATACTTAAAATATTGTTCTTTTTACTGTTGTTCTCTATTTTAAAGCTAAAATCTATATTATTTATATTATTTTTTGTCAATGGGGTCAAATGTTGTTTTTTTACATGGATTCAAATCAAGATATGGTAAATGAAATAGATATAGTCTTCGGATTCGGGTTGAGTTTAGGTTTGGATTTTTGAATTTAGGTCAGATATGGATATAGCCATATTTAATTCATATCCGGACCGAACCTATCCCTAATTAACAATTGAGAGTAGGGCTTACTATTAAATTAATAAAAAAAATGGTTTCTACTTTAATAGCTTTCATATACCTCACAACCAAAATATAAACCGTATTGATGCTTTCCAAAAGAAAGCACAACAAAATTTATAAGTTATGGTTATAGTTAAAACAACTTAAGTGGATCTCAAAAATATTATCTTCATCATTTTGTTACAAGGCAAACATTAGGCTTTACTTGATTGTCTATGTTTAGGTTTCATTGGGTAAGCATAACATAATTATAAATGACATAAAAATTTCAAATACTCAATTTATTAAAATTAATATATATATATATATGTTCATATATATGTTCGGGTGCAGGATTGTCCACCCCTTCGAATCGGTTCATGTGATTCGGATTTAAAGATTCGGGAGGACTGAGGCGTCATTACCGCGCAAAGAAATAGTGCGATAAAAATACTATCACAAGCACAAAATAATATGTTGGAAATTTTTACGTAGTTCCTCAGAGGATTCAACGAGAATTCCTGAAGGTCACTCCTCGGTAAGGTTGATACTCACAATCCACTATTTTCTTTATAGATTACAAATTACAATACTTAATATAATTTTTGCCACTTTAATTTTGTAACTCTGTATACACCTTGCACCTTGCAATGAAGAATTCAACTCAGCCGCCTTATTAGGGAAAATTTGTCACGGAGTTTCTGGCCAATCGAAGTAATAGAATAAATCTTGAGCTAAAGTTTAAGTTGATCCGAATTATATTGGGCCTGGTTTCTAAAAATACTGGTGGGCGAGTATGGGTTAAGTTGTGAACAGCACTTATGGACACGGTCAGTTACACCAACAATCCTCAAAGTGAACAGTTTGTCCAATTTTATATTTTACCCAATGGGTAATGACAAGAATCATAAATGGGCAAGCAGGTGATTCCAATTCCACTTCTACTCACAATCACTTCTTCTTCCTCTCTGCTTCCACCGCCGTCAAGCTTTCTTTGTCTCTACAGCAATTCCTCTTCCACAGTGGCGCTTGGTTCTCCTCTTGACAGTAACAATGAACAGAAGCAACAACCTATCCACAACAGCAAGGCAAGGCTTCGCAACATCGAGCTCTGGCGTCTACGGCAGCAACTATTTGACTCTTTGAAAGATAGCAATTTCTTCACTTCGCGATTTTTCCCAGCGGCTACAGCGACGAACTTTGGCGAAACTCACTTTGGGTATCTAAACCACTCCTCCTTCTTCATGTTTCACCTCACGACGACACTGGGAATGACAGGTGTTGGTAGGAAAAAATTAGCAAATCAAACCTTTGCTGCTCTATTTTCTACCTTTTCCGGCCAACATCTTCCTCAAAAGGCTCTCCAAGAGGTCAGTGACAAGCAAGGATGATAGTCCATCTTTCCTTGGTGAGAGTCAACGATGCATGAAAGCGCAGCAGTGAAAGTTGTATCCTTGGCAACACAGCAACAGAGCAACAGCTCGGTCTCTCCTTCGTGGGGGTGGAAACGAGGCAGCGACTCTAGCTCTCCACTTCGAGGCCAACAACGAGAAAGGGATGAGGCAAAGTAGGACTCCAAAGCTTCTATGTGATCCTTTGTGGCTACTCTACGGTAGCAAGATGTGGTAGCAGCGTTGGTGGGCAATAATAGAACTCCTTGGCATGGTGGGGCTCCACAATGGGCTCTTGCGGGTGCAAGCTTCCTTCTTTCCAAGCAGCAGCGGCGTTTAACGGGGCAATAATTCTGATGCTTCAAGGCAGCAAAAGCATACCTTAGCAGCCTACAACGCGTCTCCACAGCCGATAACAACACTTCAGGGCAGCACGACGATCGGATGAAGATCTCTTAATGCCATTTATTACAGCGATGCAGCAGGGGTGTCAACCTGGGCACTTCTTCTCAGTTGAGCAGAGGGCAATTTTCGGCGCAACAGCATCACCTAAAGGCGGCAACAATTCTCCTTTCCAAGGCAAGGTTTCTGGTGGTGGCGACGAACCTCCAGCAAAAGGCCTTTCACAATGAAAGAACAAAGCAGTGAGGCAAATCCGTGATGGTGTATAGCAATGATAGCAACAACATTCCGAAGCAATAAGGCATGGGTGTCCCTCCTAGGCACAGCTATCCCTCCAGGCCAACCTTCCTCCTCCGCTGAACGTCACCGACAACATTTTGCAACGGCGGGAAACCTCCTAAGCGCGGCTTCAAGGGGATAGGACGGCTGCTCCAACGAGGCTGGGCCAAGGCAACGGCTTGACTGTAGCGGCTTCTCCCCTTCACGGCAAACGGGTAAGGGAATCCATGGCTGGGTGATGAGGGCTTCGAACAACAGCCTATTCCGACAAGGCGGTGTAACTCCAGGACTCTTTGGCGATGGCGACCTTCAGGCAACGACGAAAAATTCCCTTGAATCAGCAAGAGGCATAGATGCAGGGGAGCGGGGCTCACGGTATAGATCTCGGGAACAAATCCCACCAACGGGCAATAATTCTTCAGATTCCAAAGCTGCGCATCAATCTCAAATTTTTTTCTCCCCATGCTTCACCAATAACACCCAGCTTTTATAGAATTGGGATAAGTTCTAAGCGAGAGATTTCCTCTAGCGGCTGTAGAACAGCGTCTACCTCTTCCTCTGGCAATTCTTTCTCCGACAGTTTTGGAACCGTATGACCAATTCTCTTATAACATGTAGGAAGTCGTCCACGTTAACAACAAACACAAATCCTAGGAATTATTCGCGTGACCGGATAAACGTATTTATGTTTATATATATCTGTATGACCGGATAATATATATATATATATATATATATATATATATATTTATTCAGATGCGAGATCGTCCACCCCTGTGGATTGCATCTTTTCGATATAGGTTTGAGAGTTAGGTGGGACCGAGGAGCATTTGCCGCACAAAAATAGTGCGATGAAAATAGAGTGAAATGTCATAGGCACACAATAGCACACACTCTAGAAATTTTTACATGGATCTTTAGGGTTCAATAATTTACGGAGAGATTAGTATTCACAATCCACTAATTCTCTTTTAATTTTATATTTTATACAAAATAGTGAATTTTGCCGCTTTTAAATAAATTCACCTTTGAGATCTTTGACTCCAATACAATGGTTTGTCCTCTTCTGGTCTTTAAATCCTCAAAATAACCCAACCACTACATCTGGAACGTTTAAAATCGGTGGGGTAGCAAGTTTTGCCTCAATCCGAGGTCTAGAAGGCCTTTAAATTATTTTCGGATTTTTATTGGACTAAACCAAACTATTTCGGATTGGTTCAAAACAAATAAATACTAGATCGGGCAGAGTGGCGTGCTCATGCTTTCTTTTTCTCTGTGTGCACCAGTATGATGGTGGTGCACGTTGTGCCAATTCAAAATTTGGGTCATAGATGGGTCACGGACGTGGTGGGTCTGTCACGGGTTTAATCAATTCATAAGGCTACTAGGTATGGTTGCGGATTTGAATAGGACAATGCTAACAGTAATTTTTCAAGACAGTGATCAGCAAACTCGGACTTGGTCAGCTGCCAAAGTGGCGTGCTTAATATGGACATGACCAAAGCTTAACCGGGTCTGACAACTCCAACTTCACCCACCCTCCTTGACATTACTTCTTCATCTCTGTTTCTTAGTCTTTCATTCTGGTGACCACCGGCAAAGCCAATTCGGCTTTCATTCACGACGACGACAATACTAACCGTGGGGGAATCCAGGCAGCAACTTCTTGAGTTTTTTCGGTGACTGAGGCGACAAACTCTGGGGGAATCCACCCAAATCCAAATATTACTTTACAGGATTCACGTTGGACACCATGGCGGAAGAGTACTTCTCTGAATTCACTTTGGACACCACTTCAAGGTCGGGAACGACCGGCGTTGATTGGAAAAATCCACAAAGTTGGCCTTTCACTATTGTCTCAAACCTCAATGCTCAGTTTTCTGTCTTCAAATGCACAAAGTCGGCCTTTCACTACTGTCTCTAACCTCAATGCTCAGTTTTCTGTCTTCTTCGATTAGCAACTTCCTGGCAAAATTTCGGCAACTTAGGGCTTCGAAAGTGGCAAGGGAAGGCTTGGGCTTGAAGGAGGGATTTCTGGCCTCATCTTGATGGTCCTTCTCCTCCCTTGGCAAGCAGTGGTGGTAGCAAAGTAGTAATCCTTCACGGCAACAGGTAACATTCCATGGTAATTAGCAATGCAAGAGGTGTTAGGCCCTTTAGGCCCCCACCCAAGCTCTGAAACCACTGTTGGGCCCTTTGGGCCTCCAAAAGGAAATTTATACAACCAAAAGAAACTCGCAATAGGTGTCACGGGCCTCTCTTAATCCAAAAGCTAACTTAAGGAATAATGTTTTCCTATTAGCCTATATACAAGTCACCAACAACCTCTATGACTGATGTGGGACAAACCCAACAACTCCCTTTCACACATCGGGCGTGCCCTGATACCATTATCGTCTGCATTTCTCGTCTTTGAATAGAGCATATAGCAATTTCTCTTGGATTTTTTAATCTAAGTAGGAGAGAATACACTTTGATAGTGTCAATAACTTTTTGATTCAAAAGGAATATCAAAATTCGAGTGGCTAAAGCTGAGGCAGCTACTTTCGAAGTAACAGAAAGAAAAGCAACGACCGGAGTGGGAGAGTCAGAGTCGAAAAGAGGATTCCTCACTTCTTTCTCTCATTCAAAACCGTGTATGAGACTTTCATCTCGCACGGCTCCTAAGTGATAAAAGAAAGAAGAACTCATCTTCTTTCTTTTTCGATTACCTTCCTCGCGTATGTATAAGACCGAATCCATTCAATTTCTAAAAGGGATTAGTAATCCTTAACTTTTCGAGGAATCCTTCATCAGTGGTTGTGAATGACCGTCTGATTTGATTCGTTCTCAATAGCCATGAGATCTTCTTAATAGCTATGAGATCTTTTTTTGTATTATTTCCTCAATAGTTGACAAATTGTCAAACTCCTCTCTCAAATCATCAAGTGGAACCCATAAAGGAAACAACAACAATCGGCGTAGGCAAACCCAACTCAAATTTGGCTCTGATACCACTTGTTGGGGCCTTTGGGCCCCCACCCAAGCTCCAAAACCACTGTTGGGCCCTTTGGGCCCCTACAAGGGACTTTAAACAACCAAAAGAAACTCGCAATAGGTGTCACAGGCCTCTCTTAATCCAAAAGCTAGCTCGATTAATAAGGCTTTTCCATTAGCATATATACAAATCACCAACAACCTTTACGACCGATATGGGATAAACCCAACAAGAGGGCAGTGGCTTCTTCCTTGGATGGACAGCGGCGGCACCTTACATCGGCGAGACAATGATCAGCAACACGTCTTCCAGCTTCAACTTTTGGCAGCGCCTTGGTGGAGCAACAACTCGATGGATCTCCTTTCGAGCGTCTCAACACCAATCAAATCAGTTTTCAATGGGCTGGGCCGCAAGAGTTCGGCAATGGCGAGCAGTGGCTTCTTTCCTCCATCGGGCGGCTCCGTGGCGAGAAGGCTCAAACTTTTCTCTCAAGCACGAGTCGGCTCCAGCTTCGGCTACGAACAGAGGATGGTGATGTTGGGCAAGGGCGTGACGATATGGGCACCGAAGCTCCTTCCTTCACTGCTTTGCTTCTTCGTTTTCATTTCTTCTTTGTTGCAACACCCGCCAGGCAGGGCTCTCCTCCTGCTTCGATGAACTTCTGGCAATCAGCAGCGACGGAATTTGGCAACACTTCGGTAGCAAAGCGATGATCCTTTCAGCAGCAATTTCAGTGGGCAGCAAAGTCTTGGGCGATGTAGCAACGTCTCAACAAAGTACCGCGTCTCTGTTCCCTACGGCAACGACTGGGCTTCACAGAGGCAAAGTCAACTCTTACTTCTCCAATGATCTTTTACTCCGGTCGACAACGGGGCATGGATGACGGCAGCTGCTTCACATCTGCCCAGCAAGACTCCATGGTGAAGGTGATCAGCAAGGCAGCACCTCCTCTCCAAGGCAAGGCCTCCGGTGGTGGCAGGACAACAACGTGGTGAGGTTTGGCAATGACAATGGCAGGAACCTTTCCCTTCTTAGCAGGGATCAACAACAAGGGATGGTCGGTGTGGTGGTGGTCAGCCAGATTATGTTTGAGGGTATTTTAAGTTATGCATTGGTAGGTGGGTTAGGGGTCACCGAAGATGGATCTCTGGCGATGGACTCCTCCCCTTCTCTTTCTTCTTTTTTCTACTTCTTCTTCTGGCTCTTTTCTTCATTTCAACGAGCCCCCTTCCTTCAAGTTAATATAGTTCTTTTATAAAACTTTCCTCCAGTTCCTCATTATGGCCATTGAATTATTACCTGCCCAACCATTTTTGGGTCATTATTTCAAAAGCCCCTAAAATCCTCACCAACCTTTCTTATCTTCTTCTCTAAATCTTAAAACTATAATGGAATAATTCGGTTGATTAATTGTGAAGGCATGGGCACGACTGGGGTTCGATTACATAATTTAGACAAACATATATATATATATATATATATATATATATATATATATATATTTTTGAGAAAAATTAATACTTTTACAATGTATTTTATATATAAAGTAATTATGATTACCTCTTGTGAGCACTCGTATGCTTTCCATTGAGAAATTTTTTAAAACATTTTTCTCATCCCAATAAATAGGAAAAATGAGGATTTTTTTCTTCATTGGAGAGTGCATAGTTGTTTTGTGCTTTCTTGGATATAATCATATTTAATTTTTATATAAAATAATTAATTTAATTATATTTTGTATAAAAAATTTACGTTATATAATTACTTTTGTTATGGTTAAGTAAAATTTTATATCATTTACACTATTTTTATACTAACCAAACATATCCTTAATGAACTATATTTCATATTAAAGTCATATTTTTATATATATATAAATATTTGTTTACATGCATATATTTATAAATAGTATTTATTATATTCACAAATTGTATAAAAATGATAATTATGGGCAGTGAAGTTAAGTATAAAGATCTTTTTTTCTTTTAAAAAATGTTGAACCTTCCTTTTTAAAAGACCACATTGATGTCAAGTATTTTTTATAAATAATCGTGTTAAAAGATGATCCATAATAATTCATCATAATTAATTTTATTCTAACTATATATGTTTAAAACTCATTGCTTACCTTATTGAAAATATGTGAAATGTGAAAATTTTTGTAATCCCTTTATATGTTTTATGCGTTTATTTATTTTTACTTTGTTAATTTGTCTGCTTCTTTAATGCATCATCGTTTAACTAATTCTTAGTAGATATTATGTATGATGTTTATACAGTTTTTGTACGACTATATAAATATGTATTATGTTTAGTTTACTTATTTTATTGATTTATTATATTATTTTATCTTAAAGTAGTTTTTTTTTCAAGAGTAGCTTAGACTAGTTCACCTGCAAATGAGATTATAAAATATAATTAACTTGTTGTTAATGAAAATATATAATACCCAAAATCCGGTTCACTCATGAACTGAACCGAAATGGCACGGGTCACCTGATTAAGTCGATTAACTCAAACCTAAACCGAATGTATCTACTTTTAGCATCTTAAAAAAGAAGATAATTTTTTGTGTCATGCATGTATGGAATGAAAAAAATCCTAACATGATACTACCTAAATACCACCATGTCACTTAAGCCACACTAAAACTAATCATTACAATAAAAATCAATAAATCGTGAAACAAAATAGACAAGAGTGTCCTCTGAAAATACAATAAGGGTCGCCCTAGTAGGTTATAGACAATATAAATATTTAATAAAATATTCACACAGTACTTTCATTCAAGTGTATAATTCAAATCTGTCCTAAGTCTTGATTCGATTGTTGATTTACCTTTATTTTACTTAACTAAACTGGGTCTTGACCCATCTGTTGATTATATTCAAATCAAAATATCTTTATTAATTATGTATATCATTATGACATTACTAATTACCTAATTGAACTGGTTCGGTTCTATAAAACCCACGATTCGAGTTAGGGTTTTATATTTAGAACCGGTCGGTTCTATTGTTATTTTCGAGTCAAGTCAGTTTCAGAACACGTGTACTGAGCCGACGCCAGTCGTGTGTATGAGCTATGAGGGTCATGCGTACCCAAGTATATGATGATAACGTCATGAACACAGCAGAACAGAATGAGTTATCAGAATATATGAGAGTATGCCAGTTATTTTTTTTATTTTTATATATAGTGGATCATAGAATTAGTTTTAGGCCGTTTACCATGTTAGGATGCGTTACGGAGCAGTTTGGGTGGGTTGATAGTTCTAGAGCATATCATTATGATGTTTTGGTGTTTGTTTGATTTTATGGGATTTTTCTCGATTTTTTTAGGATTTAATATGACTTAGTTATTATTCTTGACTCGAGCCAGACACGAGTCAAGTATTATTTACGATATTGCCACCCAGTTATTTTTCTCACCCTCCCAACCATGTTTCTTCCTTCTTCGCCCAAAACCCTTGCCCTGACGCCGCCCCCGTGCAGCGTCGCTGCCGCTGCCGTGGACGCCACCCTGCCGCAGATCGGCGCTGCCTAGCCCCGCCACGGCGTCGCCGTGCCGCCCGACCAGGCCCGGCCACCATCTGGCTGCCGCGACGCAAGGAAGCCATGCCTTTGCGTCGCGCTTCCATCGCCAATCGCACCGCCGGTGACCGTCGCCGCCATGATCGGGTGGTCGCCTCGACACCCTCGACCACCCAGCGACCTTTCCTGACCGGAGCGGAGGCCGTCGCTGCCCAGGCCGGCCGGATCGAGTCACCCATCGCCGCCACCTCTGTTTTAGCCATTTTCCGGCGAGCCGCCACCTCCGCCGACCATGTTGATGCCGTAGACGCGTCGGGCTCGCCGAGCCGGTTCCAATGGTACCCAATACCATTGCTTTCCAGCCAGTAGACGCTGCCGGCGACTGTCGCCGAAAAACCACCGGAAGCTGCCGGAAATACTACTGAGAAATCTCACCGGATCTTCCGCGGAGCTCATCCAGTCGATCCCGATCGAACTTCGGACACCGATCGAGCGCTGAATTCGAGCTCTGAGACGCGCGACGAAACCCTAGCCGTCGCCGATTGTCGATGACGTGAGGTATAATTACCTCCGAGTTAATTATTTAAAATTGATGATTGTTAGCACAGCATGCTAGGACTGATTAATTAGTCATGATAAATGTATGAGTATGAATGAAGTGATGAGTTGCATGATGCAGATTAATTGAGAATGAAATGTTAAGTGATATGATGATGTAAAGTAAATCTGAACATGTTAATTGAATATGATGTAACTTAGAAAAATATAATAAAATTGGTATGAATAGGATGAGTTAGAATTACTTTCATACTTATGATTATTTGATTGTTGATTGATGTTGGTTGTATTGTGAGTGTGTATTGTTCATGTCGAGTTGATGCATCATTTAGTTAGCGGGCGTTAGTATTTAGTTTTGATGTGTAGGTACGGAGTAGGAGCTCGCCGCCTAGGCGCGATGACATGTTTGGAGCTTCTACCAGGTCCGTTTAGGACTCGTCTCTGTTTTTACGTCTCTTCTATTGTATGTTTGATTTTATTATTTGCAGGACGGGTTAAGTGGCGTTTTATCGGATCCCACTTAACTCGGGCCATTTAACCGAACTATTTTCCGGATTAATAACCCTCGAGGATGAGATCCCTCGAGGATGATTTCAAAAACAAGATCCACCACAAGTTGCCTTCGGGCCTATTATATAAATCCCTTCCCAGGCCTATATATATAAATAGTTTATCGCAGTTTTCAGTGAGACGAGAGATGGAGAAACCGACTGCACGTACCATGAGCGGATGTCGTGATAGTCAAAGCGGGCTCTGGATTAGTGCAGCAGACTGTTCCATTCCCGAGGGATCCTGACAACTCCGCGTTTGAGTTCCTCACACCCGGAGAACGTGGAGGTTTACGGGTACTGTTTAGTACAGCGCATGTCCGGACTTGTGGTTCAAAGGGTACTAAAGGCGACTGCCTGAGAGTACTCGGCCTTCGTGCTCAAGGCCAGGAGAAATATGGAGGTAAGGAGAGGGCTTAGGATTCGAGACCAGAACAATGAAGTAAGAAAATGCCGAGAGAGGCATCAGCAGCAGCAGATCAGTAAGTTCGGGATGCTACCGAGTCTGCAGCCCAGTGGCTCCTCAGTAGGTGCCCTTCAGAGTGTTCACGAGGAGTATATGATGTTTTCTTTCATATGAGAGTTTGCTCTCATAGCCAGCTTGTTATAGTTATTTTATTTTCCGAGACCAGTAACACTTGTTACTGACGTGTTTTTATACTATATGTAGGTAATAATCACGAGTTGGAGGAGCCAGTTTGGACGGAGGAGCACTGTTGTCGCTTGCACACTATGTCAGTCGATTGAGTGGTTATATTATGTTTATGATGTTATTATATGGTGAATGGTGTGATTTAATGCTTGAGACATGATGATGTGACATGATTAAATGTTAAGAAATGATGATAGAATGTGAAACATGAATAGATTGCACAGTTGAAGCGTTGTGGGTTGAGACCCAAGCTTCAAAGTGAGTTTACAGCATATTAGATTGTGTGTGAATGAAATTGTTGATACATGCATATATATTTATATATATTATTTTGATAAGGTGGCCCCTAATTGCACTTTTAGGGGAGACTTTGTCCGTTTTATTTTAGAATTTTTATTGATTTTGATCGTAATCGTATTGTTATATGAAATACTTTGCATGTTATCCATGTAGTATCATGTTAGGATTCTGTACATTTATCCATGTATGACGAGTTGTATCTTCATCTTAAAACGTCGAGATTAGATCGGCACGAGTTGGGTTTGGGTTAGCCGACCTAAGTGGGGTATGTAACATGCTGGTTCGGGTCACGAGCATGGACCGGATTTGGGGTATTACAAATTCAGCCTCTTTGTTAGCCTAATCTGATTGAGTCCACATGCTTGCCAAGTTCGGTTCAACCCCCTTGCTAGTGTTGTAAAACCCGCGACTCGAGTCAGGGTTTTATAGTCGTTAGCCGGTCGGTTTGACCGTAGTTTGAGTCGGTTCAGCTTTCAGAACACGTGTGCGGGGCCGAGGCCGACCATGCTCACGTGCTATGAGGGTTTATGTATACCCAAATATCGATGATAGCGTCAGATACGCATCAGCAGACTGAGTTATCAGTAGATATGAGAGTATACAGTTGATGATTTTATTTTATTTTTATGTTGTGACCGTAGAATTAGTTTAGGCCGAATAACGCATTAGGACGCGTTAGATGGTATTCGGGTGGGTTATTAGTTATACGACATGTCATTTGGATGTTGTGATATTTTGTTTGATTTTATGGGATTTTTCCCAATTTTTCTGGATTTTTCTGGGATTTATTCCGAGTCCGTTATCATTCTTGACTCGAGCCCGTGTCGAGTCAAGTTTTATTTACAACCTTGCCATCGCCCTATACACCTCATCTTCCTCCCCAAACCCATCCCGTGTTTCACCACCGCCGCCCTTGGATTTGCCACCGCCGTCGACGCCGGACCGCCGCCGATCGACGCCGCCCAGCCCGGCCGTGCCGTCGCCTTGCCGCCTCGACCACGCCCGGCCACCGTCAGCCGCCGTGACTGCCGGAAATCGCCTCGACTATTCCTCCGTTCCCGACGCGATTTCGCCGCCGTCTGCGCCGGACCGCCGCCGCCGTGACGTCGGAGCTCCTCCCCTCGACCTCCCCTACCTTTTCCCTCTGCTTAGCGCCGCCGTCGAGGGTCGGCCGTGGGTCTGATCGGAGCGGCCGACCGCCCCAACCGCACTCGACGCCGCCGTTGGTGGCCATCGCCGCCGCGGCTGCCCTCGTCGTCACCGCCATTGGGTTCAGCTCACCGAGGCGGTGCTAACCCCTACCTCCGATTGCCTCGCCGGAGCAGTCACCGGAAAACCACCGGAGCTGCCGGAAAACCGCCGGCATAGTCGCCGGAAAACCGCCGCCTTCGTCCGTCGGCACCGATTTCAGCGCCGATCGCGAGGTGGTTCTTCCTTCTTTTTTAGAATTATTACATAAATGTTGTGGTCATAGTAGCATATTAGAATTAATTTTATTAACTTCATGATTTTAGTTTAATTAATCGTGATTATGATAAACATGTGATGATTAGTGTGAATTGTGTTGTATGATGTGAATGCTTAGTAATGAAATTGTTAGTAAACCATTGAATAGTTAATTAAATGCTTGTTAACTAGTTAATTCATGAATATGTATGAATTAGGTTTTGCATGCTAACATTATGAAATTGTTAGTAAACTATTGTATAGTTAATTAAATGCTTGTTAACTAGTTAATTGATGAATATGTATGAATTAGGTTTTTGCATGCTAACATTATGAAATTGTTAGTAAACTATTGTATAGTTAATTAAATGCTTGTTAACTAGTTAATTTATGAATATGTATGAATTAGGTTTTTGCATGCTAACATTAAGTTAAACAGATTAAATTGATTAAACCATTGTCACCTAATTAGAATAGGTATGCTTTGAAATTGGAATTAAAAGTGCTAGGTAATAAGTAACATATGAAATGATAAAATTATTAACCTGCTTGACAATTAGAGATGTAGGGTAATTGTCGAAATAATTGTCATGGTTGATTAGATAATTGTATGCATGTGGATATATTAGTTATATAGGCGTGCATCATATATGTATGGGCGTTAGTAAATAGTTATGTTCATGTAGGTTCGTTGCAGGAGCTCGCCGTCTAGGCACGAGACTGCGCTTGGAGCTTCTGACAGGTCCGTTAGGACACGCTTCTCAGGTTTTATCGCTCCATTCTATCGGTGATTTGATTTATTGATCGTAGGACGTGTCAGGTGGATGATTTATTGGACCCCACCTAACACGGGTCACCTGGTCGATGTTTTTCGGAATTAATAACCCTCGAGGATGAGATCCCTCGAGTTTGTTTTCGAAAATAAGATCCACCTCAAGTTGCCTTCGGGCCTATTATAATAAATCCCGACCCAGCCCTATAAATAGTTTTATCGAGTTTTCAGTGAGACAAGAGAAGATGAGTCGACTGCACGTACCATGAGCGGATGCCGTGCCAGTCAAAGCGGGCTCTGGATTAGTGCCAGCGGACTGTTCCATTCCCGAGGGATCCTGACAACTCCGCGTTTGAGTTCCTCACACCCGGAGGACGTGGAGGTTTACGGGTACTGTTTAGTACAGCGCATGTCCGGACTTGTGGTTCAAAGGGTACTAAAGGCGACCGCCTGAGAGTGCTCGGTCTACGTGCTCAAGACCAGGAGTAATATGGAGGTTCGGAGAGGGCTTAGGATAAAAGTTTTACGTGAAGTACTGAAAAAGAAGTGTCGTGAGTGGCACAGTACCAGATAGATTGGGATGCTGTTGAGTCAGCTGCTCGACGGCTCCTTTGTAGTTGCCCTTATGAGAGTTCTTGAGGAAGATATATATGATGGTTTGTTTTCCATGAGAGTTTGCTCTCATGTTCCAGTTTGATATTAGTTATTTCCGGACCAGTGACACCCGTTGCTGACGTTTTTCTACTATATGTAGGTGAGGATGATGATTGGTGTATGCCGGCCTCGACGAAGGAGTAGCGCTTGCATTGCACACACATACCTGGTGCCGCGCCGACTTTTGCATAAGATGTGATGTGATTGGCTTTTGTAGTAGATTTACATATTAGTATTTACGCATGTGTTTGTGAGACTTGTAGATCTTGTTTAGAAATGTATGAATTTTCTTAGAAATGTTTTGGAAAAGTTCCAATGCCCAGGATGATCAGCTATGTTAAGTTGAAATGAACAAAAACACGATGAACATGAATTGCAGGTGGGCTAGATGCCAATTACGATATGTGTAGTTGATTTGAAGTCTAGTGTGATATAAATTGTTGTTTTATATATATACATATTGTGCCGTATTTTAACAGGTCATCCCCTTATTGCACTTTTAGGGGAGGCTCTGTCCGTTTTATTCCAGGTTTTATGAATTTTATTGTTGTTTTAATTATTTTGGTGTGCGGTGATTATCATGACATTCACGTAGTATCCTGTTAGGGTTTTGCATCTCATTCATATATTGTTTGCGCATTAGCGGCGTGCTCCATCTTGAGACGTCCAGAGGGTTATGTCGTAGCCGTTTAGGTTTTGGGTCAGCCAACTTAATCGGCTTACGAGTAGTTCGATCCTTTGTAACAGTTCTGGTCTAGGTTGAGAGTAAACCGGATTGGGGTGTTACAAGTGTAGTCTGGTTGAGTCCATGCACTCAGTTCAACTGGCTTAGTTGAGGTACAAACTCGCTTTGCCTTGTTGAGTTAAATTGTTAATTTAAGGCTACCTTATATTGCAATGGAATAAAGTATAGATTTTTTTATAATTAAATTTATTTGTAAATTTTTGTACCTCAAAGAAATCATAAATGAAAAGTTAAATTTGTGTTATTTTTCTGTGTAAATTTTGTAATAAGTAGTTAATTTAATTACGATATTTTTTAGTAACAAGTGAGTCTTAATGTAACCCCGAACTCTAGTATTTATATCGCATAAGCCCTTAGCGAACGAAACAACAACCATATTTTTATTTTTAGTTTGTACAAGAGGCTAGACGCATGCCACAATTTTGTGCAAACAAATTTATATCTTTAATTAAAAAATTCAAACAATACGCGAGTTTAAGAGTGGCACTGAATCGAACTTTTGCACGAGTTAATCTTAAATAAAAACATCATTATCTTAAAAATAATCATTGCAAAACCAACTTTTAAATAGAATTTGGTGCTCTTAACTAATGTATTGGTCTAAGTCAACTTCTATGTTTTATTGTTTTTAAATAACAATAAATCAATAATAAGAATATAAAACTAGATTAGGACAAATATCCTCGCGGCTTAATCAAAAGCGACCCGTCGACCCCTTCCCACCACTCAAACCCAATTCGGGCCCAAAGCGACCAAACGGACCGTTGCCGGACCCGCGTCCGCTAACCAGCCGACCAATCAGAGCGAGGCATTTGATCGGCCGCTTGTAACCACGAGTTCGGATACGGGCCCCGCGCGTGGACGAATTCTCGGCTGCAAGTTTCGCCCACCCGACACGTGTCGATAGGCCCCACCTCCCCCATTCTCCCTCTTCCACCCCTATCCTCAGCCCGCGGCCATTGAACCTCGACCTCACCTGCGGCAGCGAAGGGCCCTTTCTTCGGATTTTCTTCCGAATTTTCGGACTCCGATCGTCGATTCGAAGGCTCGGTTGATCGATCGGGAGAGATTTTTGTTGATTTCTGTTGAGAAAGGGGTTTTTTTTTCCTGGGAGGGCGGATTGGGATTTTGAGGTTGGGCGATGAGTGTTGCGGACGTCGTCTTGGGATTTGCGAGCTCTGGCTGTGTTCGAAATGTTTGATTGGAACGACGAGGAGGTAATTTTCGACGTCTCCACTTTTGTCTGTGTGAGGTTTTGGGGGTGGCATCATGGGAGGTTGATTTTGGTGGTGAGTGGGGTTGGAATTTGATGTTCGAAGTCATGGCTGGAGTTGCTTGCAAGATCTGGTATCTGTGAAAGTAGATTTTGATCTTTTGGATTGTTCGTAGATTTTGAGAAAGAGTGACGACTACTTTGTATGGGGTTCTTGGTCTAGATTTGAGTTTGAGATTGAAGGGAGACCTAATTTGAAAACTATTATGCTGTGTTGATATGAGAGTTGTTGACTGTGAGATGTTCATATCGTAAGCTCCGGTTGTGTTCCCTATTCTTTTTGTTGTTGTAGATGAATCTAATTTCGTTTTTTGGTGTTTGGTGAGCTTTAATGGGGGGGGGTGGTGGAATCATGGAGGATTTATTTTTTTGGTGAGTGGAGTTGGTGGAATTTGATGTTTGGGCATCATGGTTGGAGTTGCTTGCAGATCTGGTAGTTGTGGAAGGAGGTTGTGATCTATTAGATTGTTTGTAGCTTTTTAGGAAGAGGGGATTTGTTTATCTAAATATGAGTTTAAATGGAGAGCTAAATTGAAAACAATTATGTTGTGTGGATTTGGGAATTGTGGAATATGGAATGTTTATATTGTCGTGTGTTGATGCAAAACTGTGTTTCCTAGCTATAATCATGGAGAGATCTAATTTGAGAACTATTATGCGGTGTGGAGTTGGGTATTGTTGAATATGGGATGTTTATATTGTCATGTATTGATGCAAAACTGTATTCCCCAGATATGACTGTGGAGGGACCTAATTCAAAAACTATTATGCTTGTGGATTTGAGAATTGTTGAATATGGGACGTGTCTTGTCATTTCTTGATGCAAACAGTGTTCCCTAGATATGAGTTTGGAGGGACCTAATTCGAGAGCTATTATGCAGTGTGGACTTGGAAAGTTTTAAGAATGCTATGTTCATATTGCCATAACTTGATGCAAAGCTAGGTTTCTGGTGTGGTGTAGGTAAATATAAAATCTGCTCATTGATGAGAATGCTGAAGGGCAGTTGTAGAATCAGTTCAAATAGATCGGATAGTTTTTAGTACATGTTTTTATAAAGAGTATTTCTCTGTTTATTTGAAACTTTGTGAAGCATAAGTGACCTCTAAATTTAATGCTAATTTGCTTTCTACCATTGCTATTGGAGATGTAGTTTTTATAAAAATTTGGGCATTGTTCCTCATTTGTTCTTGGTTATTGACAAGCCAAGTTGTCCCCATGGTAGTGTTAAAGAGATTAAAAATAGATGGTTTTAAATTAAAATTATTTGGGTTCTTGTAGCTGGTTTTTCAGAATTTATCGATTCATCATAACTTTATGCATGTTGTATCTTAGTTTTACAGAAACAGGGTGTGCTAGAAGGGGGTGGGTTGGTTAATTTGTTCATAGATGTTAATAGAAAGTTTCTTTTTGGGGGTAATTTTTGTGGTCTGCGTCCTAAGGAGTTTGAATCTACCAATAATTAGGTTGGCTTTTCAATCTAGAAATACACCAAATTATGAACATGGTTGCTGCGATTCTGCTATAATTATGTATGCTATTTTTTAGTTTATAGGCAGCCATTGTCTTCAGTATTAGCTTAGTCATGTCACACCTTATACATTTACAAATATGGACGTTTTGAATGCTCTAATAACTGGTCTTGTTTTTCTATTTCTTGTCACAAAAATAAAAAAAACAGATTTCAGAGATTATATGGGGTGATCCTGGAGATCGTGATGAACATATTGTGCCATATCCAGAGTGCCGTAAAGGAATTATCTCATCTCCTTTAGGAGAGGTCAACAAAAAGCCATCTCTCCAGGACAGTAATAATAATGCTGTAAATAGTGAAGATAACGTTAAGTCAGAAGTGAAGAATGATGTAACTGGACTTAAGCTTGAAGCTTCTGATTATGGTGCAGAAGAGGAACTTTCAGCTTCAGGTTTTGACCTTACATGGACCAATTTGGTTCCAGCTAATGTGGATTCAGACGCTAGAGATTCCATGGGTACGGAGGCATCTACTAAATTTACCAGCATGGCAAATTTCAATTTCGTACTGCAACTGGATTTTCACTTATTCTGAATTCTGTTTTTTGTGTTATTTTATTAGTCTCCTTCTTTGCCTCCTGTCTCTTCCCCTCTCTGTCTTTCTCTTTCTACTGTTACCTTTAGACTAAGCATGATTGATAAATTTCAGCCCTTGTGCAAAAGTTCATATAAAAACTCACGTGATGTGTTTGTCTCATTTTTGTGTAAGTGATGATGCTTTGTACTGTGACTGTCTGTGAAGTATGGTTTGGTAATTTAAAGATGCATATCTACTTGTATCTAGGTATATTAATGTGAGTGAACCATATCTATGATGCACAGATGAACCTGAGTTGTTTGGAAATGAGCATGGAGATACTGATGGTGACAGTTTTCTTGACTACTCATGGGATAACATAGGCAACTTTGATGATCTTGATCGCATCTTTAGGTGGTGGGATTTTCGATTTCTCGTATTAATGCCATTTCTTACACATGCAACTAACTGCAGCAAATCTTCACATTTCACAAAGTTTGGCATTTCTTCCATTTTTATTTCATTTGTCATAATCTAATGTGTCATCCTCACAAATTTTGACTTTATAGAAATGATGAGACTTTACTTGGACGCGAAAATCTTGGAAATGCAAGTGAACTTTGGTCCACCTCCCCTGTTGCTGATTTGATTGATAACAACCCAGCAAGATCATTCTCCATCCCTACAAACTCTCCAGGTTCAGATTTCCAAGCTTCACGGTCTGCCACTGACCAATGCAAAGTTAAGTTGGAACATCAGGATGAACTTTTAGACCCTGTACCTGGAAGACAAACCGATTTTCATTTCTCTGGTCTGTCAGTGCCAAGTAGTAAGGATAAATCTGCAGACATAGTGAATCAGGTAAAAAACCTTACGCTGAAAAGTATGTGTAAGTGGTTCAAAGATATTGCTTTTAGCTCAATAATAAAGTAATGATGGGAATGAAACTTCTGGCAAACATATATCTTACAAGTGTAGGTATAACTTTATCGTTTTAATGAAGTGATTATATAACGTTTATATCCTGTTTTAATGAGGCAACTTTATTAAATGTATATCCAACTGTTTGGAGTGGGGTGTGTAAATAGCACGTGTGTTGAGGATTGGTTTGTTTTTATCAATAAACTGACGAACCTGGGAAACAAGTACATGGGGTTGACTCTGTTAGCGACTCCGTTCCTTGAGTTGTTAAACCTGTGACACTTATAGATTTGGCTTGATATGACTGGATTATCTGTCAAGTGTGCCAACCTTATTTAATTTCATTCAACAGAGGTTGAAATGAGCTGAGCCATTAGTTAAGTATATGTTGACAAGAGTTACTTTATAATATTCATTGATATGATATTTCATGACATTGAAATTGCAAATTTCTGGGAACATGGACAAATTTTCTCTATAAAATAAAAGAGAGACAGCTTGGTTTCTTAAGTATCACTTGAACCATAAAAACTAAGAGTACCGTCAGATTTTAATATTCATCTATATTGTATTCAAATTTCTGTAAAAATAAAGTTCCATAAGATTGATCAAACAAGATGAGCTGAAATAGTTAGGGAAGGCAGGCAGAGTGAATCAACTAAACTTAATTAGCATTGAACTGAATCAAATGAGTCAAAACCTGCATATAGATCACTGATTGAGAATGGCAAGCTGGAGCTTGAACTAGCTGAAAGGCTTGGTCTGGACTTGTCTCGAGTCTGAAAATGAGCTGAGCAACACTTATTTTCTAGCACCTGTATTTGAGGTTTTAGGTCAGAGGTATTTCATCTTTGTGGCCACTGTCTAAAATAAATCAAGATGGACGGGATGACCTTTGATCTAGTTAACAACACTCTGTTATCTTTTGAGTTCCCTTTAATCGTTGCATGAGAAAATCAGAGTTGTTTCCTCTTTAGCAGACAGAAGACAGTACAGAGACGACAGCTGAGACAGCTAGGCTCAATTCCCATCAAATTATGGAAAACCAAAGCGGGCAGAACCATGTTGTTGACAAAGTAAATTGTCTTTGACCACTGCAAAATTGCTTTAGTATTTTGTTTCATTATCATTAGTAGGGAAGGAAATTCAGTTTGTTTTATTTGATAATATGCAGGGTAATAAGCAGAAAAGATATACAAAGAATCGAAAAAAGCAGGAAGTTTATAATGGGAAAACATCTAATAATATAAACAGCACATGGTCTCCTGGTGTGAATAAATTTCAGCAGTATACGAACACGAGGATGTCGGGTTCAGCTCTTCAAGCTTTCCCTTCTGCGACCTTTGGTGGGCCAGAGACTGTGCGTTACTTGCATTCTACCAATCCCTATGCCCATATGGGATATGGTTATCCTATCCATCAATTTCCTGTCATGCCACAGTTACAAAACGTACACTCAGAAAGAGATTCAGTTCTGAACAGTTACAAAGTCTCTCCGGACTCAGGTAAGCAGTCAAACAATCTTCAAATGTCAGCAGATACTCAAGCCAGGTTGCCAGCTATGACCCCACAAGAAAAAATAGAAAAGTTGAGAAGGCGTCAACAAATGCAAGCACTGCTTGCCATTCAACAACAACAGCAAAAACTTGGACACCAAATTAGTGGACTAGACCAAAGCGGCTTCAAAGAGAAACATCAAGATGCAGTTTTAAGCAATGTAGAGGAAGATGAAAATGCAGCAAACTTTCACTTACAATCCTCACTAGAGTTGAATTTTTCTGCCGAACAGAAAGATGGGAGTAAGAATTCAAAGCTATTAGATGAATACTCTTTAGCAGAGAGAATATTCCTTCAACTTCAGGAGGCCATTGCAAAGGTAAATATTTGGTTTCAATCAGCTATTCTGTATGATACAGGATGTAAGAATCGAGATGTCTTGACTTATCATTTTTGCCTTAGTTGGACCACAAAACAAGACTATGCATTCGAGACAGTTTATTTCGCTTGGCTAAAAGTGCGATGCAGCGGCATGGTGTGAGTGACACAAGCAGCACAAACAAAAGTAGCAGAGAGGAGAGTGACTTCCATGGATGTGAAGAAACAAATAGCCACGAGAGGTTAGTCGTCTGGGATTGCCATCTAACATAATTGTCTTGCATTCATGAAGAAAATGGAGACCTAATTAACCCTTTACTTTGATTTCGGTTACTAGTTTTCTATAAAGCTGTCCTTAATATCAGGACAACAAATGCTCAATATATGTTGTCCAATTTTAATAGTTAGCCAGAAGTGCAGGATCTTCATCCTGCTGAATTGGCTGATGATAATAATCCTATTTTATATCCATATTTTGGGATACTTGGAGCTTTTTTCTGTTTGCTGTTACATTTTGGGGCATCAAATTTCTTTTAATTGCTCAACTTTCACTTCAGGATTTTTGTCCTTACTGATGTGGAGACTGGCACAAATCCAATTGACCGTACTGTGGCTCATCTACTATTTCATCGGCCTCCTGATCCATCTGCTACCCCACCGATGAATAATTGTTCTCTGGAGTCTCCACTTTCTGGTAATTCAGAGAAGTACCATATACAAATGAAAGGGGAAAGTGAAGAGCCTGCTACTCAATGCTTGATGGAGACATTAGATAAGGTAAACATATACGAATGTGAGCCCCCATGCGCAAAGCTGCTTGTGTCAGCACATTATCCTCGCAAGGAAAATGTCCCCCAGCCAATGCCCAAAACATAAAGGTATAAAACTTTTGATCCTCAACTCCAAACAAGCAATGCAAAATAGTATAACGAAGAGGTAGCTTTTGGCATACAGCTGTATGGATTGCCGTTAATTTGTTTTGAAATGTTGATTGTCAGCAAAATGGACGATGACTGATGGTGGCGGATCCGCTTCTGTCAAGTTTCTGGGTGACTTGAAACACATTGTAAGCAATAAGTGTTGTTCATAAATTATGTGCTAGTTATCTGGAATGACGTCCATTAGGTTTTATAACTTGTAATAATGTGCATAGATAAAGATGGTTGGCAAAAAACGATGAGACAATCTAACTCTCTTTCACCATTTGTAATCAAGTCTTGGTGTTGTATGCTGTTCGTGTATGATACTGCAGAATTGACTGTAAACAAAGCTAGACGGCATAGACCATTGGTGTTGTAAGCTGTTCATCTAATGCGTGGGTGCGATAGCGCCCGCCCTGGTTTCACCAGGAGGTCCATCTGTTACAGGTTAATCTTTTCCCCGTCGGCTACAGATGTATCTTTATTACTACTTCCTCTTATTAGTTCCATCTACTGCAAACTACTAATTAAATGTAGCGAGTTTGCTCGGAAAAAGCAACAACAAAACAAAAGAAGCTCCAGTTTTAGAGCTAAGTAGTTGTGGCCATCGGTCATCCTCTTAGCCAAGTTCCAGTCACCGCGCTTCTAGGGTGGGCCTTTCTAGGCGCCTTGGTGCATTATGACGATAACCACAGTTAGGATGTTAAATTTTCAATACATAAATTGCAAGGACCGAGTTGCCTTAAGATCAACGCTGATTACAGATGACCTCGCCATCAGGCACATGATTATAGTTAGTTATACGTTTTTAGGAGGATGAAAACCACCGATTTGAAACAATTAATTTAGTAGCACAGCATCTGCAAGAAGAAAGAGAAAACTTTACTATGTTACCTTGACTAAAAATCTTTGCCTGGTTGGAACTTGGAAATATGTTTTATCACGGTTCTTGTGTCACGTAAGCATCAGAGATCTGCCAACAATAACCGACGTCACATTTATTCATCACCTAAAAACACGCCCGGCCAATGACAGCTCAAGTCCAAGACGACAACACTAATATAACCTATCGTCATTGCTAGGGGTGGGCACCGAGAAGTAGCATAAAAATCATTATGAACAACCAGAAAATCTTACAAAATCAGTATACAACCCACATGTAATTTAAATTGAACGCTCTTGCCTTGCCAGAATATCCATTCACCATTGTGATGTAGTTGATGAAACATATGATGATAAAAGATTACTCAAAGACGATAAGTCTGTGTGCTTACTACCAGCACAAAAGGCGTTGACGCACACGGTCACAAAACTATTACGTCGAACAGTGACGCCTTGCCGAAATCCACTGCATTACTAAGACTTCCCACAATGTATCAGACTACCAGCTCCCAAAAACAAGCCAAATATTGCAGCGCTTCCCACGGTAGTTTGACCAATGTACCTAATCTTCAGGAGTCCAGGGACCTGCATTTTTTAATATCCAAAGACGAAAGTCAATTGTAAAGCCCTCGTTTTAAGTGATTCACAACAGAATTCATCATACACAACACTTTAGCCTTTGATAACATTTTCGCAAGCACTTGGATGCCATTTCAAGTTGACGAAAAATGGCCTAAGACAAAAATAGAGGAAATGAAAAATGTTCCTCATGCTTCCAGTAGGGCACGTGCCTTCCGGAAGTTGGTTCATCGTTGGGTTTTTACCACTGCTTCCATGGGGGTAGGGAACATCCAACATTAACTGCCATGGTTGATTTGTCCAAAGCACTAGGAATGGTTAGCGGCCTATACACTCTTGCCTCTCAGTGTAAATATTACACACCAATTTTTGCTTTCTACTCGGGTGAAAGGAATTTCAACAAGAAAACAATAGTACAGAACTATAACACTGGCAAATAAATCTAGGTTCGGAATATAATATTGCCTAAGACCACCACTAGAATAATGGTAATAACCAGCAGATAAGATAATGACACGAAAGCATGATTATGGTATGAATGGCATACTGTTGTACATGATAAAATGTAGTCAATGAGCATTGAGCAACAACATCCTTGAAGGATTTAACAGATCTACTCACTGAAAGCAAAAATATGAAGGATTTCCACAACAATTGAAGTTGACAATTCAAGGGGGGACACATATGAACTCAGCTTGGATAGTCTTTCTGTCTTTAGAAAATAATTGAAATAGAATACATGGCAAAACAATTTTCTTACTCCAATCTGTAACTTTATACCTAGAACAATGTATACATTTTTCTGAAATGAAGATCAATCCCGAAAAATGACAGGAAAAAAAAGTGATTCACATTCTGAGCAACAACATCCTTCAATGGTTTAAACATGCATCACAAGGTTAAACTATAAACAGTACACAGACACACACGACTGCAAATGGAGATAAGTATCATACACAATAAAGAAATATCAAGCAAGAACATAACCTTCCACAAAAAGAGAAATCTTGCGGAAAATATAAAAGTCCTAATATACTTTTTGGGACAAAGGGAAGCAATGTAGCAAAATTCAATTGCGGAAGATACTTTACCTACAAAAACACATTGATAATCACAATTCATACCTTATATCTGATAGCCTCATAAGTCCCATAAACAGCACCTGCATACATAAATTTCCTAATTGTTAAACTCTAAACTGGCATGTAACTTAGAGAGAAAATAAAGAAACACCTAATATGAAAACAAATGTAGAACACCTAAGAAGTGATATTAATCAATTTTTTATGCTCAGCTAAACAAAATCATGTTAAACAATATAAAACAAAAACAAACTCTTTCAATTCAATTAAAAATAACAATAATAATTCAAGTTCATACTTACATCAGATACACCAAAAAACAAGCACGAAATCCATATTAATAAACAAACACCCATATACTTGACATGAAGGGTAATCAAAGCTCGATTAAGATGTTTTAGAAGAACACAATATCAGAACAACAATCCTTCTCTGAGCTATCTTACACCGAACAATATGAGAAAGCAGGAGTCACTAATTTACTTTCCGTTTAATTTAATCAACAAAAAGATTTTGTTTTTAAAAAAAGAACATATTTCCAGGAAATCAAAACATTTAAGTACAACCATATAAGGCATTATACATTAAAATTAAGTGGCATTATACAGTAAAATTAAACCTGGATACATGATAATTTTGCATTTGAAAAAATAAAAATAAATCAAAGATGACAACACCCTCCCAAACTGTGGTAAGTTGAAACACTACAACCAAATAAGAGCCAGCCATAATCCAGACAACAACCATACAAAAACAAAACAAAATAAAATAAAACCCGAGTATAATGCACAGATGTACATTCTAAACTACAACCATACAAGACAAAGCAAACAATTTTACAATCTCAAATTTAAAGGCACGTTTTCTAGCAATGTACGGCAACAACAATCGAAACTAGAAACATGAATTGAGGGTTTAGAAAAGAGGGAGGGGTGTGTTTTACCAACGGCGCCGCCGATGGCTCCGCCGAGGGCCGCGCCGGTGGCGACGCGGGCGGCGCAACTGTCCCTTCTCATTCGCTTCGCCTCCGGTCGCCGGCGACGAGGGTCTAGGGGTGCCGGTTCACCGCCGATGGGGACGACGGCGGATTTTTATATCCTTGATTTCCGATTTTGCCCTTTGCCTTGTTGACAAAACTGGCAGAGATGGTCGTGGGCTAATGGGCCACTGCCAAGGTTTGAACTGGGCTTTGCTGACTAATTAAGGTGGGCCTTAGCTGGGCTTGGATAAAAGCAGTTCGATTCGAGCCGAGGTATGTTCAATTCAAGGTTGGCTCTTGTTTGAATCCGGGTCGGGTTCAAGTATTCGAATCTATTCGAAATTCTTCTTCGAGTCTAATTGGAGCTTAGCTCAATTTGCTGCCCTTCAATTTGTTGCCTTGTTGACAAGGTTCATAGAGATGATCATAGGTTAACATCAGGCCACTGTTAGGTATGAAGTGGGCTTTGGTGGTTTAGTAAGGTATAGAGCCACCACTCGGGTTGGTCAAGTCGTGTTTTGTTCACTTTTTTTTATTTTTATAATATCAATATTAATGATATTAACAATATCGATAATGATGATAGTGCCAATATCGATATTAATGATAATAACGATATCAATATTAATGATAGTAATAATATTGATGTCCTTGATACGGAGTTGTTAACTATGAAGAATGTGCTAACTATTTATAGGACACCGAAAATAGACCGATTTAATATTACCCTTCAATTTGAATTAACAAAAATAATGTCTCCTTACATCATATGAATTCCAAACATTCATGATCTATACGTGAATGAGTCGAATTACTTATCCCTCAATCTATTAATGAACTATCTCTCCAAAGATTGTGAAAGATGTTTCACTAGAAATATTCTTCTAATTGATTCTATTCATATTCCCCAAAAGTGGATTCCGCACTAACAGCTTCGAATAAATTAAAATGTAAGTGGAGCTAATTAGTATTTGAGTTTATTTAAATTTGATCCTAATCTAGTTCGGCCTAGCTCAATTTGTATTGCCCTTTGATTTGTTGCTTTGCTAACAAAGTTCATGGAAGTAAACATGGGCTAATGGGCCACTGCTAGGTTTGAACTAGGCTTTGATGATTAAGGTGGGCACAGAGCTTCATGTATCTAGTTCATTTGTCATGCATCTAAATACTCTCAGTGTCTATAATGCACAACCTGAATGCAAGGCTACCTTAGCTAAACACAGTTACTCAAAGGTCTTGCAGAACCTGCCTCGTAAGGCACAAGCATAGCATGGTAGTGCACCTTTTCACTTCCGGCCTGGTAATGCCCCTTTCGTTACTGTCACGAATCTCGTGTGCCTCTGCAACAAGAAAAACCAACAAGCGTCACTTAGTTTTCCAACATCCATCTCGATCCGACATGGGCAAACTCCACTTATCTCGATTGGCTAGCAAGCATTTCTGAACTTGCTAGAGCGTGGTGTGGTCTTTGTCCAAGTAACTTTCCAGAATGAAACACACCTATACTTAGCAAGCACCTAAAGCATAGCAGTCCACCTTCATGGTATCACAAGCACAACCCAACCACTAAAGTCTTGGCTAGTGTTGCCCGTCAACACCGCTCATACTTAACGCAAGCAAGCACGAGGAACTACCAAGGTCCTTTGACCAACAAAGCCCGCCAAGACCCCCACTCATGGTCCACATCATGTTTGGAACTCATTGATTGAGTAGGAGGTGGGCACCTTCTAGCACCACCCATTGAGAGACCACCCCCTCCCTATATAGTGGAGGAAATTTTTGCTACTTCTTTGTTGTGGTAGCTAAACTCGCTCTACTAGCGTAAAATGCCACAACTCGCTATATAGGGGTTTGCACACCAAAATATGCTACCTCTAGCATCTCTTTGCTTCCACGAACACATATGCATCTTATCCAGCAAGGTCCAGCATGCTCTTCTACCATGCTCGAACCAAAGAGACCTTGTTATACCCTCATGGTACATTCGTGATACCCGACCTTCGTCGTCCCATGCTTCTGAGTATGTTTCAATACTCGTGCAAGGTTAGTCATGCTCTTTAAGCAATGACCACAACTCGCCGCTCAAGGCCAAATCGCTCTTTTTCTCTACATGCCTCGTGCACGCTCATGGCAATTCATCCATGGTCTCAATGAGCTAATGGTAATGGTAATATTTGGTGCTAATGGTAATGGTCTCAATGAGCTGCCCATAAAAAACTTAAGTACAAATTCCCAAACTTATTTTTGGATAAAAAAATAGAAATATGACTTTAATTATTTATTTACAGCGAATATAATTTGTACTCGTTAGACCGAATCTATATAAACCGAATATACAATGGTTCCTTCTATCTTTAAAGCTATGTTTCAACTTAGGAAGAAATCTTTTGTGGCAAAAAGACGGTTTCATTTTTAATGGAAACTTACACTTCCGCTAAGAATTTCAAAATCCTAAACCTTAAACTCTAAACTATAAACCATAAATCTTAAATTATAATCCCAATTATTTCTCATATTAGTAAGTAGGGCAGACATAAATGGCTACTTGTGGTCTATTTGCGATTAGCTCTGATAGATTGAACGTTGAAAATAGGCTCATGAATAATTCATAAGCATGAATGGCAAAGAGGGAGACAAACAGACGACCTACTAAGTTGGTCTTAGTACAATTTTGTCTTCCTTTAATTTAGTGTACACAACGTTCTTCTTCACGCCATTATGATTCTTGTGAACTTTAGAAATTGACAATATTGCAAGTTGGTAGACAAATTGGTGAATGGCAAGAAAGAACAATGTAAAGAAACCCATCTCCAAGTTTCTTTACCTGTGACTCCTACATAGAGTGTCCATATACATGGTTTTTCATGATACCTTTCTTGTACCAGTTGCATTGATTTGTTGGCGACTTTGAAAAATCGATGCAAATGTCGTCTATGTACATCTGTTGTCAATGTGATATGTTTTTGTTTATAATATGAAATATCATACACTTAATATATAGAAGAATTCAGTATCATGCATTCATATATATTATGGTTATACATCAACTTTAAACTCGCTTGATGAAGCATCATCATGTATTCGTTATTCTTTCAAGAACAATTTGCTTGATTTGATTTAAACTCTCTTTTTTGTCTTAGGGTTTTTCTTTGTCCAATTGTCCTGACCATGATTCCCATTTAAAAGATCTTCCTTCGTCTTTATGAACACCCATCACACCAACATCTGCTTTCTACCGGTACAAGTGAATTGCCTTGATATTGGACAGTTTACTAATTCAGAAATGCCACTTTTGCTACTCTCTATCGAAGATATCATAAAAAACTCCGAAGAACATTTTGCGACCAAGAAATAGTACTATTATTGATTTGGGTCCTTAATCTTATTGTGCAATATGTATCAAACTTTTTTGATGATCATAGCTAGCATCCATCGCTAAAATGACCACACTTTCTTTTGTTCATAGACTATATATTTATATATATATGCTGGCCCCTTACCAACTTCCATTCTTGAACAACATTGGGTATTGAGCGAAATCATTCAAAGAGCATAGCATGATAGGTTAATTAATAGAAGCATGTAGTTTTTGAGTTACAGAATATCAAACGGGTACATCATCACAGGCTGCTTCTTCTCACATACAATATAAACACCACTCATCTATATTGCAACAAATACATTACATTATAGATCGATATTCCAATATTCCCGGCTACTTCTTGGCATATGGAGGAAGAAAGAAAGCACATTGATAAAGTGAGCTAATATTAGACGGAGGAAACGACTATATCAGATGGTACAAGAGCAATGAAAAGGAGGAGCACCATGATCCCAATGGGGACCAAGAGGAGAGCCGCTGGGGGAGGCGGCAACGGCGGCAACACTAGCGGCAGAAATACCAGCAAAAGAGCAAGAGCCAGCAGAGCCAAGAAAGAGGAAACACCAAAGAAACTAACCATCAACCTGCCCCCTCCACAACAAGCAATATTCTTGGTTATCTGATGATCAATGTGCTGCCCATGGCCAGACTTATAAGAAACCATCCTACTCATGTCTTGCTCGTGACATGATCAAACTTGACCAAATCTGAGAAAACCCAGAAAGGAATAAGCCTTAAATGTGCAAGGGAGGCGACCAAATGTTTTCGAGAAAGGGGGCAGAAAAGTAGCAAAGGGTGATGACAAGCAATGAACTGAGGCTCTATGGTCTCCTCGTGCTCATGACGTTGTGCCCAACTTTCGTAAGGGGTTGACGGGACTGGGTATGGAGGGCCCAAAAACTGGTTTGAACGTGTAAGAGGTGGAAGAGGGTTTCATTGTATGTGATCATATATTGCAAGTTGCATGAGGAAACAACGAAAAGGGTAGAAGAAGGAGAGAGGGGATGGACCCGGCCACTGCATCCCTTTTCTCACTGATGTGTAAGTAAGTTGTATGGGGGGAATGCTTTTACGGGTTCTTAAATCCGTCACAGTAAATATAACAGTATCTGCTGCTCCCGGAGGGGATGGACCTGGGCTGCATCCTTTTCAAAAACGTGGAAGAGTTTTACCTGCACCAACGTACGGTTGACCAATTTTACCTGCTTGTTTTATGTCACGGTCCTACAGTATAAATTAATTGACTTATAGCTATGTTTTTAAAATTAGTTAATCAATTTAAAATTTTATAATTTATTTATCTTAATAAATTAGATCTTACCCATTAAATATGAAATGCGAAACTGAGTCTTAAAATCTATCCATTTAAAAAAATATCTTCTAAATTTCTACATTCGAAGTATGGCTTGCAACCTAGTCAAGTTTAGTTTAGTCTAATATATAAAATGATACTAATAGTGTAGTCCATTATTAATATGACACCAAGTTGGTTTTGATACAATCTATTATAATTCGGTGTAAAGTATAAATTGATGGATTCAGGTCATCTCTTTAAAATTTATTAATTAATTTTAAAAAATATAATTAATTTTTATTAACGAAATAGATCTTACTCATATAGGAATTAAATGTAAAATTAACGTTTAGGGTTTTACAATTTACATATTTATATGATTATTTTGTAAAAATAAAAATAATCTATTTATTAAAGTAAGAAATCCAAAGTGCTTTTATGTAAAAATTATGTCTCTAATTGGCTTTTTACTTTTATAGTAACTTCTCTCTTTTTTTCTTATATTTGATTTTAAGCTTATCTTTGGATCATGATTTTGAGACTCAATGATTTGTCTAGATTTACAAGTCCAATTGCTATTTGAAGGGTTGTGACATTGAGCTTGAGTGACGATTGTTGACCGAGGAATAATAAACATAAACATAAATATAAAAAATACTTTTGTCACATTCAATGTCAAATCGATAATTGGGGTTATTATTATAAATTAATGACACTAATTGTATTTTCAAAGGGCCTTAATAAAATCACAATAAGAAATTCCTACGTAAAACATTATCTCTTATTTGCTTGTGTTATAGTGTTTGGTTATGATGAAAATATAAATTATAAAATGTAAAGAAGGTGTTTGGCCGAATCGCAAAATATAAAGAGGTAGAGGCACTCTTCAAAATATATCTTAAAATATTACAAGATAAAAAGAGTGGTCTGCCTCATTCTATGTATATATATTTTTATACCGACTTTGTTTTATTTTATGGTGGTATTGGAAATCTCCATAATAGATGTTTATGCAAAAATATAAATTATTTTGCACAAACTCGAGAAAAATATTGTGTGAAGAGCGGTTGCTACTTCGTTTATTTGGAGAGCTTATGATATGCAAAATTAGAGTTCAAGAACACACCAAAGAGGACTTGTCTCTTACCATAATTAAATATCAACTACTAAGAATAATAATAGAACAATTGACACAAAAAATTGAATCTTTATTAATATATGCAAGGAACACAAAAATAACAAAAATCTCTCTTTTTGCAAAGAATTTTCTCTCATTCATTCACAATAAAACTTGAAATAATCATAAGATGGTCTAATTTACGAATCCAATATTAGAGGCTTGTAAAGTGTATGAGGAATTGGAATTTGTTAACTCACCCGTATAAATATGTGTATCTAACCAAACCAATCAATTCAACAAGGTCAAGAGAAATTAGCTCGGACGACAAGAGTTGGTTCATGGCTAACTAGCCCACCTATGTCAAAGCACGTGTCTAGTTGCCCAAATCAACTAGGCCAAAAGAACTGAGTTTAGCGGCCGAGTCTAAAAGTTCTAGTGCACCTTGATAATATATGTGTTTAAATGACTCAACCAAGTCGGGAATTAAACTTACACCCATTTATATCGGTGGAATTAACTTACACCATCGTATACTAGTTGATGAATTTTCTGAAAATTTTTACTCATGAGCCTATCATTTTAACCTAATTTTCTAGAAAGTTTTTAATTTGTGAAGAAAAAATAATAATGAAAAGTCTTATTGATAGAAAATAAGAAGATAAATAATAAGGGGGTACTCATAAATACTCAATTTTGATTGGTCGAGAGCACAATAAATCTATAATTTTATAATATGTTTTTTTATAAATGTCACCCAACGAACCAAAATTTGTATATAAATGAAAGTTCTAAGCCAATAAGGAGTTGCCACCTCACCTTCCAACATTACACGAGAATTACTCAAGCCCACACTGCTTGCAACTTTTGCTTACGTGGAGAAGAATCCATACATGGTTGGATGACTACGAGGTGGGTCCTACTAGCATTTACTCACGTCGTCAAGCTCTTTAAAATTTTTCCCATGTTACTGTTCAATGATTACTTTTTGCCATTTTAGGGTTTTTCATTAATTAAGTTCTCTCTCTTACGAAAATAACGAATTAGGGCCTTTTCTTCAAAATATAACTAATTAGGGCTCTAACCTTATTTTTATTTTTTATATATTTTCTATGTGCACACACTAGATCAAGTGGGGATGGTGGTCATCTTAAGAAATGGGCATTTATTTTTTTAAAGGTAGTATGGGCATTGAATACATGGAAGAGGACAAAATGGAAGAGGCACCTATACATGTGAGTGTATTTTTTAGTAACTTTGAAAAATATGAATTTAAATAAATATTTAATCAAACAAATATAAGTTATGAATTTTTTTATTTGCAACACATTATTTCATTCATTCAAGAGCTCGTCTAGTTTTTAAAAAATATGATCAGATTAATTGGACTAACTAATTATAGGGGATCTTACAATTGATTTTAGGAAATTATGAAGCATTTTTAAACTATAGTTAAAAATTTGAAACTCGAACTCGAGTTGGCGTATCATGGAGTGGAGTCAACTTGGAGTGGACTCTAAACAGATTCAAAGTCATTTATATTAAAATTTTAATTATTAGAATAAATAATTGTATTAAATTAATATATATTGCTTTGTTGACACATTAAATTGATAAATATATGATTTATATTACTTAAAATATTAATTTAGTTAATCTAAAAAAATATAATATTTAACTCGGAGAGTCCATTGTAAAATTAGTTATTATATAGTCATTCATGGAGTTTGACTCGACAAACTATAAAGTGGAATCGACTTGAAGAGTTCTAGAGTTAACTTGGGGAATTTTAAAACTATGGTTTTAACCTATTTACCCCCTTAAAAAATTTGTCTCAATCTTGCATGTGAATAACTTGCACAATGTGCTGCTCTGATTTTAATCAGTGATCTTAGTCTTTAGAAGTAAAAAATGTGATTTTATATTACTTGGATCTCCTAAAGTGAAAGTTTCTTGCATGTTTATGATGCTTAATATGTATAGTTCATTTATCAACAAATATAAAAACAGTTTAGTGTCAAAAATCAACATGACATTACCATCAAAGTAGTCAAGATATGTTTGTTAATTAATTATGTAAATGCACGAGTAAATTAAGTGACCACTTTGAGTTTTAAAAAATCATTGAATACCAAGCATATCTCCTCCAGAATCTCTATCTCCGTTTACACGTTCCATTCATCAAAATTAGTAAAAGCTTAGATGGTTATCGAGTTAGTCTCACGATGGTTATCAGGTTAGCCTTACGTGGATGAGGTTAGTTACTTGTATATACATTATTATTAGAAAACCGTCCCTTTCTTGGGGGCCCAAAGTGGATAAAATGATGCTTGCTAATAATGATGCTAATAATGATTGACAAGGGCATCACGCGTTAGCTTGTAACTTATTACTTAAGTGTTGTCTTGGATATGTTCATGTGAAACTCAATTATATATATGGGAAACTCAATTATAACTTAGACAAGACTTTGGAGTTCCCAGGAAAATAAAGTCTTAGACAAGATTTGAGAAAACCAACAATTTCTTGTCCATTGTCGGTCTCAAGTTTAAGTTCAGAAAAAGAAGAGGAACTAGACATAGACACTAAGGGTCTATGTCTTCAATATTTTGTAGTATCATTTTAAATAAAAGAAAAAAGAATAAATAGAGAGATCAAGTTTGCACAGAATTCAAAGACAAGGTTTTGGGAGTTGTAAGCGGTTAATGAGTGGAGGTAGTGCCCTATGGTAATTTTATTTTTCTATTTTAAATAAAAAAATCAATTAATTAATTTTAAAAGTAAACCATTATATTACGCAAAAAATAAGAGTTCTAGCATATAACACTAAAATCTTAAAAGGTTGTCATATATTTATACCTTTATTATTAATAATAGTGAATGTGTAATTATAATTTCAAAGAAGGGAAAATAGTAGTATGATTTTTTAAAATTTGGACATGGATATCAAGAAGCACGAGTCAGAAGCCCAAACCCATTGTAGGCCCAAACACTTGTTGGAGATTAGGAGCAGGAAGAGATAACATAGGCCCATAATTACAAGAGTGGAAGGCCCATGAAATTAACCCATGTTGGAGATTAGGAGCAGCCTAAACCCATTGTACAGGGCAGACCACCCTTTTGAGTTTTGTGGCATCCAAAATAGTGCTACATCAAGATCAATTTTTTCCCAGATAATCCGAATATATAAGGTTGTTCAAAACTCGATTAAGTATGGATGTTTATAAATCGATTCGAAGCTTGAGTACTTGATGTTAAAAACTCAATTAAGTTTGGATGTTTGTAAATCGATTCGAAGCTTGAGTACTTGATGTTAAATGAGGAGGCATGCATCAACTCGATTCGAAAATCATTTTTTTATAATAAAAAAATTAAGATTTTTAGTCATATATTTTACAAATATAATAAAATATAAAATAGCATTACACAAGAACAATTTTAAATAAAAAGAATCATGGTTAAAGTATCTTTGTGCATAATTATTTAAATTTGAGATATTTTGATTATAAAATTAAAATTTAAAATAACTTATATGAATGATGAGTATTAATAAATGCAAATTAAACTAAAGTTTAACCTCTACTCATATTCGAAACAACTCTTATAATAACTGACTTGACTCAAATTTTAAAATGGTTTAAATTAAAAAAATTTATATAAAATGAATATATAATGAAATAAAATAATATAAATTTTTAAAATTTATGTCATATGTTTAAACGGTAAGAAAATGAAATAAAAAAGAAATATTCATTCTCATTTGTATCTTTGTATGTCTCTAAAAAAAATTTTATTTTTTATTTTGTATTTTTATAAAAATATTGTTTTATAAAATATTTACATATCTTTATTTTAATTAAAATTAAAAATATTTTGAATAAATTTCAATACATCCAAATAAAAAAAATTATAATCTTTAAATTTTATATTTATTTCGTGTAATTTTTAAACAACGAAAAGGACCTAAATAAAAAATCCGTTTTCGTGTTTTGCATCTACTTCTAATTTACCAAATCAATTTCATCACCATCACCGACTGGATTAGTTAATACCTGCATCAACGCAGTAGATTGCCCAAGACCCAGAAAAAAATTATCATCAGCCAATGAGAAATGACTTAATCAATCAAAGTAGATCAGTTCATCATCATCACCATATTGAATAGTTAAAACCTGCATCAACATTCAAGATTGCCCAAAACCCAGAAAAAAAATCACCATCATCCATCCAAGTAAATCAACATTTGATGATCAGGATCTCGAAAAATTCCTTCAAGCAGTGTAGTACAAGCTGAATAATAATCTATTAGATGCTAATGTGATAGTGGTTGAATGATCATATAGACCAGGTGATCCTTCCACTAATCACCATCGATCCCAGCTGCCTTACACTGCCCTTGCCGACCATCACCATTCTCCTCATCTGAACACTCCTACCTGCTAACATTATACGACAAGAGCGCCAAATGTTTTTGCACAAGCACACAACACCCAAACTGGGTTCCCATTCCGACACAGCCCACATGCACATGTGATGCCTAATCCTTCTCTATTCTTTTTGCAGGACTAACACAAACAATTTACACTGTTTATTCATAGCATTGAAATCCATGGCCTCCTTGCAAATGCCTTTGGTCATATCTGTGCTAGGAAACAGAGTTTACAGAGGTAAGATGTGAAGGCCATGTCTCACACGTAAGAACAGGGAGTAAGAGATATGGGTTGGTTTAATTCTACTCTTCTTTTTTTGTTTGGGGTCAAATCTGCCAAACTTAGATGGTAGCTCTCGTAATATGACTCGCTTTTTGTTGGTCGTCTGTTGAGCACTTGCTAATTGAATACAGTCCGATCAACTCATAAACATAAAGAGACAGATATTGGAAAGAATTTGTTACTCCGTCCAAACTTTTGTGTGAACTCTGATACATCAAAAGTCAGGAATTAGATCAAAAAGTCACCTCCTTTTTCTTCTTCTTCATATAGAAAAAAATGTTTGTTTTTTATGGCAAATTCTTTTATTTTATCCGATAAGATACCCACAAAATTTTTGTCATTCAATCATCAAATAAAAATACAGCAAAGTACCCAATAAGTAAGAACTAAAGTTTGAGCTTAGGACATTAGTGCAAAAAACATTATAAGTAGAATATTTAAAATTAAATAGTTACTTTAATTAATCTCTAAATTGATAAGATACCCACAAAAATAAAAATGTCATTCAATCATCAAATAAATAATTGCAAAGTAGCAACAAAGATCAGTAATCAATTAACATAAAATGGATTGCAAGCTGTTCTTCACTACACTCTTCACTACTTAAAGCTCACGAGCTCTCCCTTCTAAGTCTTCACCATTGTTACATCCCAAGTTGTCCGTCGCCGGAGAAGATAACTATGGTCGCCGCCGTCGTCTTCCTCCTCCTCCTCCTCGCGCTGCTCCGAACGACCCACGAGCTAGCTTCGGGGAACACCCTCACCATCCACCACGCCGGCGCCGGCACCGCGTCCAAGTCATGGGAGGACATGGTCGCCGGCGACGCCGCCCGCCTACTCTACCTGACCAGCCTCGCCGCCGGTGGCGGGAGGACCACCGTCCCCATCGCCTCCGGCCGACAGACCCTGCTCCACACTGCCAACTACGTCGTCCGCGCCGCCGTCGGCACCCCGCCGCAGCCCCTCCTCATGGCCATGGACACCAGCAACGACGCCGCCTGGGTCCCCTCCGCCGTCTTCTCCATCGCCGCTTCCCCCACCTTCAAGACCCTCCCCTGCGGCGCCCCCCAATGCCGGCAGGTTCCCAACCCGATCTGCGCAGGCGGACCCGCCGCCATGGCCTGCTCCTACAACCTCACCTACGGCGGCGCCTCCTTCGCAGCCGACCTCGCCCAGGACACCCTCACTCTCTCCGGCGACTCCTTCCCTTCCTACACCTTCGCTTGCCTCCGCCGCTCGGCCGCCGCCGTGGCCGCCGCGCCGCCGCAGGGGCTCCTCGGACTCGGCCGGGGCCCGCTTTCGTTGGTCTCCCAGACGGACGCTTACTACCACTCCACCTTCTCCTATTGCCTCCCATCGGCCATGTCGGCGAACTTCTCCGGCAGCCTCCGACTCGGCGTCACCGGCCAGCCCGTCCGCATCAAGACCACCCCTCTCCTCAGCAACCCCCGCCGGCCGTCGCTCTACTACGTCAACCTCGTCGCCATCCGCGTCGGCCGGCGCGCCGTTGCCGGCGTGCCCCCGTCGGCGCTGGCCTTCGACCCGGCCACCGGCGCCGGCACCGTCGTCGACTCCGGCACCGCCTTCACCCGGCTGGTGGCGCCGGCGTACGAGCGGGTCCGGGACGAACTCCGGCGGCGGGTGGGGCGGCCGGCGAGGGCGCTGGGCGGGTTCGACACCTGCTTCGAGGGGCCGGTGGCGGCGCCGACGGTCACGTTCGAGTTCGAGGCGGCGAACGTGACGCTGCCGCCGGAGAACGTGTGGATCAACAGCAGCGCGACGAGGCTGGTGTGCTTGGCCATGGCGGCGTCACCAGAAAATGTGAACTCGGTGGTGAACGTGGTGGCAAGCTGGCAGTTGCAGAACCACCGTGTGCTCATCGACGTCCCCAACAAGAGGGTGGGCTTTGCCCGGGAACCATGCAGCATCAGCAGCATATCTTGATATCTTGTTAGTTTGTTAAGTACACTTATTATTATTATTATTCTATATATATATATATATATATGAAAGCTTTGCATGCATGCAATTCCAATGTTTGTGATTGACTTTTGTTTTGTTTTTCTTTTTTTTAATATTTTTTCTTTCGAAAATGGTGGTGGTGATGATTCAAATCAAATGGAGCTTTCTTTTTTCGGTTTAAAATGGTGTTTTTGCATGAAAAATTGTAATTTTGGCTTTCATTCCATCAAGCAAATGTATGAAAATGGGACGAACTGGGATTTCTCGTTTCCCGCTCTAACAATGTTAACATTTTGTGGACGTCTGCCGTCCAAGCATGAGACAAATCGCCGGCTACAAATACAACAACAGTGTTGACTACTTCTATCCAACTACAACCAGGTTTCTTCTTCAATCCCCTCCCAGCCATGTCCATCCTCACACGCTCCGCTTCCTTCCATTGCCCAGTAGAGCAGTACAAGTTTGACAGCAACACGTAGTCCATTTCATTTCTTGGTTTCATCCTGGAAAACAGATCCTTGCTTATTATTTCCTTCCCGAGCATAGTATCATCCATGTGCATAGAATAGGCTGCTTCCAACAAGGTTTCCTTTGAAATACCAGCTGCTTGTCCGGTTTTTAAAGAGTGGTCAGTCACGAGCTGACGCGCCTCGCTAAATTGGCCGTTTCGGCCAAGCATATCGACCATGCATGCCACCTGTTCTTCATCGCAAACCACCCCATGATCTCTCTCCATCATCTCTAGCAAGCTCCGCCCCTTCTTAACTAGTCCTGCGTGGCTACATGCCATCAACAAGCCCAGGAAGGTCACCTTGTCTGGTTTCACTGCAGAAGAGAGCATATCTTCAAACAAGCACAAAGCATCATCTGCCTTGCCGTGCTGGGCAAAACCCATAATCATTCCATTCCATGAAACTAGGTCCCTTGATCTCAAGTTTTCGTCAAATGCTCGTTTTGATGCTTCTAAATCCCCACATTTAGCATACATGTTAATTAAGCCATTGGCTACATAAGCATAAGAAAGGAACCCGCAACGGACCACGCCACCATGGATCATCCGGCCATGACCTAGCAAAGCCAAAGTAGAACAAGCAAACAAGACAGCCCCGAATGTGAAGTCATCAGGTCTCACATGGCTCCTAAGCATCTCAACCAAGAAGCTCAAAGCCAGCTCTCCATGCCCATTTCTTGCAAACCCACTAACCATGGCAGTCCATGATATGCTATTCCTCTCTGAGGCATGTGTAAATAAAGACAGAGCTTTGCACACATCTCCTACTTTCATATAAGCGTTTATGATAGCATTCCACGAGACTTGGGTAGGAAATTCAATCGACTCAAAAACTTTTATAGCATCTTCATGGCAACCGAACTCGGAATAGAAAGACAGCACCGAGTTATTGACCTCGGTAGGCGAGCTCCACCCGGTTTTTATCACATAAGCATGCAACATTTTCCCACAACACGAATCAGGTGAAATGCTGCAGGCATTCACAAGACTACTAAATGTCCAACAATCTCCCTCGACCTCAGCGAGCTGCATCTTCTTGAAGATGCACAGTGATGCTTCAACCTCTCCCCGCTTAGAATACCCCGCAATCATCACATTCCAAGCCACAAGGTTCCGATCAGGCATTTGGTCGAAAACTTGGTGTGCAAGATCCCAACAGTCAGATTTTGTGTACGCTACCAGAAGGGAGCACCACGAGATAACATTCCGATTGCTCATCTCATCAAAAAGTCTAGTGGCACTGGCAGGACGCAAACACTTCCCATACATGTCAAGAAGCGAATTCGAAACCGGCAAATGAGATCGATACCCAAAACAAATCACAAGCCCATGCAGCTTAGTCCCCTGCCAAAACTCAGCTGCATTGGCAGCAACACTCAGAGTGGCAGTGAAGGTGAACTCATCAGGTTGAATCCCCGAAACCCTCATTCTCAACAAAAGATTGATGGCTTCCACACAACAACCCAGGTTCGAATAGCCAGCGATCATTGCATTCCAAAGAACCAAGTCCCGTTCTGTCATTTCATCAAACAGTTGCTTCGCCATCGTCAACCTGCCGGATCGAGAGAGAGCTACAACTTTGGAAGTGGCCTTCACCAAATCCCTCTTCCACATCTCCTGAAGATAATCACATATTCAACCAAATACAAGAACCAAATTCATTTTGAATCGGTCCCGCCAATATCCCCCTCCATATATACGATGTTAAACATTTACCTGCACATATCAACAATATGAAATAGTTAATTCCAACAACAAATCCTAACTTCAATCCAATCATGACCCATAAAAGGCCATAATGAATGCTTACATGTCTAAAAGTTTCTTGATCATAGAATGACTATCCAATTACAGTTACTAATTTGAACTATCAAATTGAAAGCAAAAAGCTTCATTTTCATTTCTTATTAACGACCATCTGCCTACCCCCAGTATTTTTTATGCAACCGATCAAGGTTTGAAACATTATTGATGACCAAGCTAAATATTCACAGGATTCAAAACAAGTAAGAGATCCCTCTATTCACATATAAACCTAATATGAAAATTAAACCGAAAGCATGCAAATCACCCAAATACACAAATCCTACGGCAATTACTACAGAGGTGCTCAAATTGGATCAGTAGTAATCGATCTTGGGTTTTGTCGTACTCCTAATTGGTTCTTCTAATTACGTAAATAGCAGTTCAATCCGCACTCAAAGAAAGGTAGGGCATTTCCCGTTGATATAAGAGCTTGCGCTCAACAAACAATGGCATCTCGAAAAAGAATACCCAATAACAAGCAACCACAAAAATCAAAATTTAGCCAAAAAAACCTGCCATTAACAGCCTCTACATCAACCGAGTTCCAAAAAAAAAATGTCTTTCTCCGGCTAGCTCACTGCATATCAAAAACCCAAGGGACAAAGAGACTAACAGTATTTGAAAGTCATACAAATGGGACAGATTTCAACAAGCAACCAGCTCAACTTTCCGGTCTCCGTGAAATCAAACACCACAGTTCACTCTCTGATACAAAAAAAAGGGGGAAAGAATAAAACAAAATTGAGTCTTTCAGTTATCCTAGATTGTGAGTGTTTGATCGGTCCTACGACGCCGCCATGACAGAGGAAGTGATGAAGGGTGGACCACGTCGCCGGTGTTGATGGAGGCGGCGTTGCTTGGACGACGCCGGCAGTAAAAGAACGCCAAGACCTCTTTTTTACAATTAATTAATGCCGATTATACCTCTCTATTTAAAAAACTAATAATTCAAGCAGCCACTAATACTCCTAATGTAAGTTGAAATTAGGAATTTAAATATGTAATTAAAAAAATTAATATTACAAAAAAACTACTCCCGCCGTTATTTTGAATATTTTCTATCCCGACTATATTCTACCTCACACCAGATTGGCAACCATCAGTTTATCCCGACTAGTCCTTTTTTCTTTCATTTTTAAAATAAGACCGTACAAAAATCTAAAGTAAATATTATTCAATGTTCAAACTTATATTTGAAAATTTGTTGCATTCATCAATTCAAACGTAGAAGCGGGTTATCTTCTTTGTGGTCTTTCTCATTGATCTTTAGCAAGCTTTCGCTTTTAGTATATTATCAAACGGTTTGGCACTAATAATGAAGGATTGAGATTCCAGAATGAGTTCATTCGAAAGATTAGCCTTCATTTTTAATATTTTCTATCTCACCTTTATTCTCCTCGATCATCGCCAAAAAAAACAATGAAGTTAACATCTTGCTCATACCCAAATTCTAAATAATAACTAGCCGTCGTCCCTTTTATCGCATAGATTAAATAAAAAATAAAAAATAAAAAAACACTGGAAAAAGGGCCATCCAAATTCCAAGCATCTATTACTTGCAATACTAGTAGCATGATCTCCATTGCTGGTCACACTAATAAAACTGGCGCCAGCCAAGATTTTAGCACAAGAGCTATTAGTATGAGCAGAGCACTACTAGTTTGGCAATAGCAGGGAGGCCTCGCTACTAGTATTAGAAGTAGGAGATGATGAGAAGTTGTTGATGCAGTTGAGAATGAGACCGAGCATTCGGCTTTATTGCCTTTTATAAGCTCCCGAAATGCAATCGATCTTGGTAGTTATATCAGTCACGTATGATTGGTAGTGCATAAAACGGCAAACATGTACTGCTTTTTGTCCAACATGTGCTGCTAGTACAAATGCTACTAGTATGTACTACAAGTCTCATGTACTACAAGCTAGGTTGTTGATATGGATTTGATGAAGATGAAAGCATGGACATGAAATCACAAAAGCTGTCGTTTTAATGTTTTTTGCCAGTTTTTTGTAAAAAGAAGAGATGGTTAGGGATTGGAAACTGATTTTGAAGCTTGGATTTTGATAGGTGATATGAGGAAGTGACTCTCTTGGAGGACCACTTTAACAAATGGCTACCAGAGCTTGTGATATGGTAGTAATCTGAAAGATAACTCATTTTGCTCTGCATGGTAAATCCTATTCTTACCTTACTATTCGATCCATGAGTTGTTTCAGATTTCTAGCTGCTTTGTTCCACGAGTTATTTTAGTAACATGAAAACACACTCGAATAACACAGCAGTCATGCCATTCAGGAATTTGATCCATCACTCTTCTGCTCTAAAACAACCATCTTGTTTTACACCTTCTATGTATCACATTAGATTGTTCACTACAAATAGCAGTTCTTGTAATTCTGATCCTACCATCAAGGTATATACTACTAAAATACATGGAAAAAAATAAAACTAGATTTAAATTTTCAAACAGTTTTATGTGGAAAATGATGACAATTTTGATGAAACGACGATCGTCGAATAATGCTCAGTGAAGGCAAACATGACAGAGCAAAGAGTAAGATAGAAGAACATGGAATGAAGAGACAAGCACCCCCAAATACATCATATAGCATGAGCCCTCCTGCTTCAAAAACCAGCATTATGTATTAATTCTGGAGTTCAGTTGTTTGAGTTCAGAATCAGAAACTTTGATGTGGACTTTGTAGTCTGTGTTCTTTGCAATACTTCAACCTAGAAAGTTATGAAGAGATCATGATCATTCATCCGTGCATATAATTTTTTGATACAACAGATGATGAGAATTCATAGCAAGAAAAGAAGAAAATCCATGGAACACTCAATGAGTCCTATTAATTTATTCTACAACCTGAAAAATATAACAGATGGAAAATCCCAAACTATATTGTTCAAACAACCTTAACGGAGAGATCAAATGGAGTTCTTTTTACTTGCCACCATCTAGGAAAAGTGATGAAGTTATACATTAAGACCTTTTGAACGGTTATGCACACAATTCTTAGATAGAGATAAAAATGCTTGATACTCTATTGGTTCTTGCTGATCGATATTTGAATACTGTAGTTTGAACACAGCTCCATGTTTGAATTGAAACAAATATCCCCTTTATCAATTTGTTGAATTCAGAACTATATGATACTCTGAAATGTGAATTCATTTATTTGCGGTTTGTTGAATTCGCATAGCCAAGAACTTAAAAAAGAAACCAAGAACTGGGTTTTAATGACTAACTTGTGCAGAATAAATAGGAGTTAAACCGGTGAGTGCCTCAACTGTTGCCACAACAGTAACAATCACATCACTACAGTTCCATGGAATTTTCAAGAGATGAGGCAAAGGTCAACATTTTGAGCTACAAAAGATATTAATCCGCGTTCTTGGAGTAGTGAACTGTCATGAAAAATACAAGCAATTCTCAAACAACCACACTTTTTTTTGAGAAAGGGGACCATAGAAAATGAAACTATTGAAGAACATTCAACAGTGTAAAGAGTGTAAAGGCTGTGCACCTTTTGAATATCAATCCCTTATGGTTCAAGATGATCATGTGCAGAAAACCACTTTTTAGCTCTTGTCAGCATATGTAGAGTGTAATCATTAGCAATAAAGTATTTGAAGAACAAGAAAAAGAAATAACATGGATGATTATAGCCTCGCCAGCTCAGAGTGACTTATCCAGAACAGGAGAACTCCCACTGGTGGAGAAGATGATGATAGCAACCTTGGCATCGCACAGAATGAACAGCTCATGGGCAGTCCGAAAACCCAAGAAAATCCACTATTTTCCATCACTACGCCACCTTCTAAAATCCATTTGGCAGGATTTAGAAGAGCACAGAGGAACTTAGAAACAGATGGCGAGATAGAAGGGAGAGAGTGAGAGACCATGTTGTTTTGAGATGGGAAGGTTGGGATTGGGATCTTTGCTATCTGTTTAGACAGTTGACATTACTAGATGAGTGTTGATTGGACCTTTGTTTTTTCCTAAAAATTATTATTGATGTTCTTTTTAAATTTTTGTAGGTTGGATAAATGTTTTTAAATCTTCTAACACAAAATTTAAAGTTAGAAATTCGAAGGTATTGATCAGACTAGACCAGGACTTGAAATGGGAAGGAGCCTGTATTAATTTGTCTTTTTGGAACTCTTGTACGTTTCTTTTTAAAAACAGATTTTTTTGGTCTTTGAAGAAATAAACACAAAATTTTTGTTCACATTCGTTTTGAATTTTTTAATGGGCGCAGATAACAAATTCATTAGATTTCTTTGAAATACAATTAATAAAGAAAAATATTGCTATTAGTGGGTTTTATTGTTGGTGTTTATTTTCCTTGCATTTACTCGTTTATTTCTTGACGTTGGGCTTTAAAAAAAACACTATCTTTTGTTTATTTATATTAGTAAAAAAAGGTTCATTGAAAGTCATTTAGATGTCATATATAACTCGGACGGAGATAATTATTTAGGTTAATACAAACTATAAATAAAGTAGACGATTTGAGAATTTGATATTAGTTATAAAAGTTAACACATTTTTGTCGTTTTTAAACACGAATCTCTAAAAAAACCCAAAAATAATGATTATGAAAATCCATAACTCATAATTCTTTTCCAAAATATTTTTTTAAACAAGCAAAAACAATTATCTTAATAGTGGTCCAATCTAACTTCTAGGGCACTGTCGTAAAAAATCGGCCGATTTTGAATGTAGACACAATCTAAGTCGAAAAAATGCGTAAATCAATTTTCGGCTCAAATCGGTCTGTGAATCGATTCGACGTCGGTGACAGAATCACGTCAAGAGCAGCAGCTCAATTGCGACCGATTTCAGTATCGTAGCGGCTAGACAGTGGCCGGGCAGTCAAGATGACACAAGATACAAGACAGACAACAAGGTTGGGTAGGGTCGATCGACGATTGGGTGGCGTCAACAGTGGTGGCGACAACCAAGGTGGCGACTAGGGTTTGGAGGTGAAGAGGAGAGGTGTCAGGGGGTTGGGGGAGGAGATGAGAAGTATAGGGGTGGCTAGTGGTAAACTTGTAAATAAAACTTCACTCCATACTCACTTGAGTTAAAAATAATAACTAACTCATAAAAAATTCAAAAAAATTAGGAAAATCATATAAAAAAATACCATAATATCCAAATAACATACTCTATAACTAATAACCCACTAATTTTGAATAAATTAAAATTTTTGTATAAGACCGATTCAACTGAACCGATTTCTGACCGATTTAAACTAATTCAATTAATTTAGTAATTCCTTTAAAAACCGATTTTAATTCTAATTTTGATTTCAATTTTTACAATTACGTTTTAGGGTGAAGTTACCCCCAAAACCCAAAGTAGATTGTTTAATTAAGTCGTACCAAACTAGCGCCCCAACGGTGCGGACGTGGGGACTGCCCCCACCAAACTCGTGTCTGCACGTGGGGACGCCCAACATCCTCACCGTCGATGATACGCTCGACATCCTCATATACATCCGTAGCGTGCGAATGCGGTCGCGAGTCAATCTTAATTAACTCCTATCTTAATAAATAAAATGAAAATAATTGAACAAGCGAACAATAATAACCTCAAAATTGAAATACAAAACAACACTTGCTTTTAATATATTCTCCGAGCCCGCGACCAAAGTCCTCGGGGTGGAAAGTGGTGGCAACGCGGCTGGACAAGAAGTCCGCACACTGCCACATTTAGGCTCCCATGTTTACGAATTGACGCATGTAGGCATTTTTTCTTTTGCTTCCGCTAAAAAAAATAATTTGGACAACCAAAGGGCACTTGATCAAACAACACAACTCGACTCGACTCCTATTTCCTTCACTTCTATATTATCATTTTTTTATTTTTTATTATTTGTTACATGTGAATTTGGGTTTGCCTAATTGTATAGTTGAAATTAAAACCGGACGAAAATTAAACCCGGTATAATTTTAGTGAAAATAATTATATTTATCGCGGGAAAATAATAACTATTATCAATGGCAATTATTTTGTTAGCATTTGAATCTCACCACACTTTAAAAAAAATGTAAAAATACATTATAGTTGTATAAAACTTTGACTAAGATGAATAAATAATATATGTTAGAAGAATTTAATGTGTTAGTTAGGTTTTTTAGTTGCTTTAAACTGATTTTTTCAGTTGTATACAAGCTGCAAAAAGAAAAAAACAAAAGCAAAGGCAATCTAATCAAATAATATAAAGCATAGCTATTTTAATTTGATCATTTTTAAATTTAAACACCGAAAATTTTCATTAATGACTTTGACGAGGTAAGTGGAATTAAAAAATGAATGGTTGATATTAATAAACTACATTCAAAGGTTGTAGATATTCATAAATATATTCAATTAATGTCAACCAATTTAAATAAAATTCTTTATTATTTTTTAACATATCTTAAATAAAGTATATATTTTTATTAATAAAGTAGGACCTTTAATTAAAAAGAAGAAATTTGACCAATCAAAAAATTATAAAAAAATAAAAAAATAAATCAAATTATTATAATATATATTTTCATTAAATTAAAACTTATATTTAATGTCAAAATATATTATAATTTATATTTAATATATAAAATTATTATACTCTATCTTATTATTAAACTAAAATTTATTTATAAAATTAAATTTTATCGGTGTCATGCAAAATCATGCCTAGTTTTTATAAACATCCGTTTGTTATTTAGTGCCCCTGATAATAAAAGAATTGTACAAAACTAAAAAATTTATCGTCGAAAATAAAAGGGAAGAAACAAGTGATATGCCCCTGATACGTAATTTCACCAACGAGAAACCCCATTTACGTGAAATCCTCTGAATAGCAACACGCAACCCCAACCCTACCCCAATCTTCTTTTCTTCTCCCACTCTGGTTCACACTCCCCTCTCCCGCGCCACGCCCCGCCATATACGACAACCACCGCCGCCACCTCCGATCTCCTCTCATGGTGGCTCCCCCAAACCCCTCCACAGCTTGACAACAACCAGACGCCGACCCTATCCCCCTCCACGAACAAACACGGCTCAAAACGGTGCGATGAAGGCGCCCAGCTGCTCGGTGTGCCAGGTGAGGTACGACGAGGACGAGCGGGTGCCGCTCCTCCTCCAATGCGGCCACGGATTCTGCAAGGACTGCCTCTCCCGCATGTTCGCCGCCTCCCCCGACACCTCCCTCTCCTGCCCACGGTGCCGCCACCCCTCCCCCGTCGGCAACAGCGTCAACGCCCTCCGAAAGAACTTCGCCGTCGTCGCCCTCCTCCGTTCTTCCGCCAGCTGGGACGGCGACTCCGACGAAGACGGCGACGGCGGCGGGGGGTTAGATGGGGAGGAGGACGAGGGGGAGGGGGATTAGGGTTCCGATCTTTCGGATCGCGGTGCTGCTCGTTGGCGGGGAGTGCATCGACCTGGCGGGGCACCAGGGGCTGCGGTTGCTGCGGCCGATTGCGGACGGGCCGCGCGGGGGGCAGGATGTGTGGGAGGCGGTGTTATCGGGGGGAGAGGGGCGGCGTCCGCGGCTGCGGCGGCGCGCGGGTGCCGACACCGGGTGGCGGTGAAGAGGGTGGCGGTGTCGGAGGAGATGGACCTGGCGCTGGTGCAGAGCCGGCTGGAGAGCTTGCGGCGGGCGTCCATGTGGTGTAGAAATGTGTGCACTTTTCACGGGGTGACCAGGATGGAAGGGCGGCTGTGCCTGGTCATGGAGAGGTATGCTGGCTCTGTGCTGTCCGAGATGCAGAGGAACTCCGGTCGGCTTACCTTGGAGCAAATTCTCAGGTTCGGTTTCTGCTTTCTCGGACCAAATTTTGGTTCTTGCTTGTATGGTTGATCGTAGGGAAGTTGGATCATGGTTGATCGTTTATTTGTGATTTGTTGAGTTCGTAACTGTATGAATACCTTGTCTGAATTGTGATTACTTTTAGTTTCACTGGTTGTTGCTCTGTTGAAACCTTTCCTGGTGAGTTTGTATGCTATGAGATTGCCGCATCATAAAAAATGTAAGCTTGTTATAAACGTTATTTATTTATCTATTTTGGTGTGTGTGTGTGTGGGAGGGGTGGGGGGCAGGGGGTGCCAATTCTGGTGCGGTAATGCTTGAAATTGTGGTTTTTAGGTTGTAGGTACTGACTCTATGCTAAAGTTTATTATACCGACCACAGTCCACACACGATCATGAGGACTTTTTCTTCCTTTTCGCTGAGAAAATCTTTTCAGGTCTAATGCTGAAGTTTTTGGAAGTTGGCAATTATCCTGGGATGATAATGATCCTTTTCATAGTAAACCATCAAGAGCATTTATTAAAGGTTACAAGTGCGGATGCATGTATAAGAAAGATAGAATGACCTCACTTTTGGAAGTCTTATTTCTTAAAATTGGAGATGAATGAGTTAGTGCTACAATTAATAAATGCTCGACGACAAGCTATAATGGAGGGCTTCTTTTGATTGTTGAGTTTGGTTGTTAGATCCTTTTAAAATTTATTGTATTTGGTACTTTGCATTACTATTTTGAGATGCAAAAGAATGAGATTTGGAATGGTGTCGTTCCCCTTGCAAAAATATACTGATTTTTAAAGAAGGGTGACAGTTCTGGTACTGCCTTTTGTCCTTGAATAGCTCTTAGTATTACTTGAATTGTTTTTATCTTTAACTACTTGACCTCCATGGTTGCTGTAGAAAATGCCTACAATGCTAGAAGATATAATATCATATATGACATTTGTTTATAACAAGGAGTTCAATGTATGGAAAAAGTGCATGTCTCAATTATTGGTTCCCATGTTAAATGCCTTTTTAAGAGGTAAAAATGATATGAAAGTTTCGACATTGAGATCATTATATACCTTTTCTGTTTATGGGTAGGCTTTAGGAAATGAAGATATTTAGGGAACATTTAAGAAATTATCTTCCATTACAAAGTTGGCAGCAATTGACTGTACATTTCTTCTACAAGAAAGCATGGTTTAGTTTTAGTGAGGTGAGTTATATAGTGGGGGGTCCGTCCTTTGCCTAGAATCTAGTTACGTGTCAAGATAATTCTTGGAGTGTTAATAGTGGTACTTGCTGAGTACCCATTCCAATGTTTCATGCTTGACGACACAACGATATTTACTCATGGGGACTTTGGCAATGTTTACATTTGCTTATGGGCTTAAGCACCTCTTCTGATTTTATGCATTTAATTATATTGATAATTTTTGTTTATTAGTGGTTATTATTTATTCCTTGATGTTCCTTTCATCTATATTTTTGCCTGTGATAGTCTGTGGATTGCTGTTTGCTTGACATTTTTTTCCCTCTCTCTTATCATTGACAGATATGGGGCTGACATTGCACGTGGGGTTGCAGAGCTTCATGCTGCAGGTATTGTATGTATGAACCTGAAACCGTCTAACCTTCTCTTAGATGGGAGAGGCCGAGCTGTTGTTTCTGATTATGGGCTCCCTAAGATCCTTAAGAAACCGTCATGTCGCAATGCTCGGCTAGGTCCAGATGATGACAGTTTGAGTATGCACTTCTGCATGGATTGTGCCATGTTAAGTCCTCATTATACAGCCCCTGAAGCATGGGAACCACTAAAGAAATCGTTAAATATATTTAGGGATGATGGGATTGGTATATCAGCAGAATCTGATGCATGGAGTTTTGGTTGTACTCTCGTGGAGATGTGCACCGGCTATGTGCCGTATGTTTCCTTATCTTTCTTTTTTGCACTGTTTAGATTTTTAGAAACGGTCATTCATATTGTATTCATATGTTAAATACGCAACTAGGATGTGTTATGCAATTTCATCATTAAGAAGTATGATTTATTGTCATCTTATTATTTTTAGTTCTCAGCCACGTCCATACTGATCTATGGCAAGCAAGTGCAAGAATATTTTGTTTTGTGGCTACGAGCCATGAGTCCCTCTTTATTGCACATTAGAGAATGTTTTTTCTGGGAACTTGTTATCTGTGAGTTGTGTGTGATCCACGGAGTTTGTTTTTTGTTTTTTTTTCCCTGTTCAGTTTTTGATGATATGCTATTTTGACATTTTTTAGTTTTGTATTGTAAATTGTAGTTTTTGTGGAATGCACTTGTTTTTTTTTTATATTTGATTAATTTCGGCTGTGGACACTAAAATGGGGAAACTTTCTTTGGACAGTTTGATGAAATTGGCCTCTTGTAAAAACACTAACACTGTCATCATCTTCTCCATGAAATGCCCTTTCTTAGCAAGTTATTATCACCATCTTCTTACTGCTTCCATCCACATTCCTTTGGCCTTTCTCTATCAACAGTGTACACTTTATTGCTTGACTGGACGTGTTGGTCTCTTTGTACATGTATAAACTATTGTTGACAATTCAGTGAATTTTATGTGCAATTGATACAACCCTCAACCGATTTCTCATGGAAGCACTTTGCATGATGGACTTTATGAATATATTCATTATTCATATAAAGTAACAAATGTATGTTCAATTAAACAGGTGGGCTGGATACAGTTCTGACGAAATTTACAAAGCTGTTGTGAAGGATCGTCGGTTACCACCTCAATATGCCAGTGTTGTTGGTGTTGGAATACCTAGAGAACTATGGAAGATGATTGGTGAATGTCTTCAGTTTAAATCTAACAAAAGACCCACTTTCCATTCTATGTTGTCTATTTTTCTCCACCATTTGCAAGAAATTCCTCACAGTCCTGCAAGCCCTGATAAGTAGGAAATATGGCTTTCTTGTCCCTTCTTTGTGGTTTCAGTTGTATTTTTTACTCTGTTCATTTCTTAATACAATTAAATTTAAACTACAGCGATCTCCTTAAGGATCATGGAACCAATGTGATGGAGCCCTCTCCAACATCTGTTTTAGATGGCTTTGAAGGAAATCCAAAAGTTTTGCATCAGCTTGTTTCTGAAGGTGATCTAGATGGAATAAGGTGAGCTTGAGGTGGTCTAAAAGTCCTGTTTGTTTTATCACATATGTGAAGTATATTTTGCATTTCTGTTTTTAATCCTTAGTGGTGTGATGTTAAATAGGAATTTTCTGTCAAAGGCTGCAGTGGAAAATGATTATTCAATTGAGTCTCTCTTAGAGGCTCAAAACTCTGATGGCCAAACTGCTTTGCATCTTGCTTGTCGACGGGGTTTTGTAAAGATAGTTGAACAGTTATAGTTCACAAAGAGGAAGGATGTAAAATCCAATAATTTCAATTACTTACACTTAGTATTTTTGACTAATTAAATTGATAAAATTTTTCTTTGTATATTAAACATATACAATATGCAATACATTGATTAATTCAAGTAATGGATTATATTTAGTATGAAGTGGAAGATCAAACCCCTAAAGTGAAAGATGTAAGAAAGGGCAATCAATTAGGGTAAATTTGACTGGATAGTAAACAGCCAAGGAAAATGTCTAAATGGGCAAGTGGATGCATTCAGATGTTGACCAACTCCAGTTATAAGTTGTTAGGTATGTTGGGTCATTGGTTTCAATGTTTGTTTTTATGCTTATGTTGCTCTAAAGGGTTGTTTAAGTACAACTGAAAGAAAAAAGTCAATCGACTAGCCGGTAAGGGCTAAATTAGTTGGATTTTGTGAGATCCCTCGAGCTTAATCCCACATCTAGTACCTACTAGGAGAAGATCCTGTTCATAAGTGAGAATAGACTATAGATCTTTAACTTGGGTTGACCATTTTAAAGAAATGACTTAGGCCCATTACATTGCACTTTGGGTCGGGGTCATTATAAATGGTATCAGAGCAACCTGGTTACGTGTTAGATGGTGGGCTGGATTAAGGACGTTGGCTAGGTTGTCGGTCACGGCCCAAAGAAGGTCGTGGGCTGGGGTTAGCAAAGGGCCAAGTGTACGAATTCAGGGACAAAATTTCCTAAGGTGGGTGGATTATGAGTTCCCTCAATTTAATCCCCATCTAATACCTACTGGGAGAAGATCTTGTTTATAAGTGAGAATGAACTATAGATCTTTAACTTGGGTTGACCATTTTAAAGAAATGACTTAGGCCCATTACGTTGCACTTTGGGCTGAGTCGTTGCAGGTGGTATCAGAGCTGTGTTTCCCACGGAACCATGCAAATCAATCATTACCTTGTTGAAAGTCTAAGAGTCAATTGTCCCAAGGGTAAAAATTCTTTTATATAAAAATTGATCATTCTTTTCATTAATTTTCACTATTTTAGATGGTAAATAATTATCGGTGTGCCACTTATGTGTCATGCTAGGTACATGTGACGCTTAAGCCAATGAGTGTATATGGGATGCCTTTACAATCAGAGGTATTATCTAGGTTATGTGGTAGATAACAGTGTCATGGGACAGTGTGCCCCCACTTTAGCTATGCGTATTAGTGACAATGCTTAAATAAAAAACAAAAAAATAAAACTACTCATAACCCTATTATATTTTCGAGGACGAAGATTCCCAAGTTGGGGAGATTGTAAAACCCCAATTTTTCTCCTAATTATATTTTCGACGATGAAAATTCTTAAGCTAAGGAGATTGTAAAACCCCAAAAAAATAATTATGTTATTTTATTTAGGGTTTTATAAATCTTAAAATAAACAATAAATAATATTTAATTAACTAAATTCTTAAGAATCAATATCATTTATAACCCAATCGTATTCACTTCATAGTAAGTTTTTGACTTTACATTATTACACAAATGATATAGTTATGAGTGATTACGTTCTTTTCTATAAAATTTAATGTAGTGACTTCTTAAATTAAACATATATTAATAATATAACGACCAGCCCGAACCGGACTGGGTGTTACTTAAAAATATAGTTCACGTAAATGTAGCATTCCAGAACATGAATTTAAATACAGCAAATAAGTCTCGCAATATATAATATAAATCATAACAATAAATCATGTTCTCTAAAATATAAAATAACTATCCCACAGTCTCAGACTGTTTTCCATAACCACATTTATAACACAAGAGAATAATAAAGAAATCCAATTTTTATTATCAATTCACCATACATAGGTTGGTAAAAGAACCACCAACCACACTTCTATTCTTCAGTCCAATGATGCTCACCTGAAGAGGTAATTCCGCATTAGTGACAAAACCACTAAGCCGCATAATTAAATAAAAACAAGTCAATATAATCCCTATTATCATTTCACTCATTTTATTATTACTATTACACAAGCCTTAAGTAATTATCTCTCTGGTCATTCTGAATTTAGTAATTTGTCTCTCAGGTGATTCTGAGATAGTAAAAGTCATCTCCCAGCTCATTCTGATATTAGGTGGTCTCCCAATTCATTTTGAGATTAATCATGGTCACCCAATTCATTCTGATATTAGATATTGTTTCCCAGCTCATTCTGAGATTAGGTGGTCTCCTAATTCATTTTGAGATAAGTCATAGTCTCCCACTTCATTCTGAGATTAGAAATTGACTCCCAGGTCATTCTCAGATTTGGTAGTCTCCCAATTCAATTTGAGATTAGTCATAGTCTCCCAGTTCTTTCTGAGAATTAGAAATTGTTTCCCATCTCATTCTGAAATTAGGTGCTTTCCCAATTCAATTTGAGATTAATAATGGTCTCCCAGTTCATTCTGAAATAATACTGACAAGGAGACCGGTTTGGGAAAAATACAACATTTCATATAGTTATACCAATTTGGGGAAATATATCATTTTATAAAATTATATTAGTTTCAGAAAATACAACATTTCAAAAATATAGACACAATTAGTAATTTTAAAGGTGCCGCCCTGTGTCGGACTGAGTTAATTCCTTAACCCCCGATTGCATTCCAGCGCATGTTGGTCAAATCTGGGCTCGTGCTGACCAGGGCGGGCAACAAAGGTAAAGTACAACATTTCAAATGATTATATGGACCTAGAAATTTCGAACTCGCAGCTGCGACCAATGATCCTAATCTGAAAGAGAATATAAAATTATACATAAGTATAATTTTATTCGAGTAGAAATGCATGCAACTAAATTTCTAATATATATATCATTATTAAAATTTTGAAAACATATCATGTAACAATTCAAAAATATTAAATATTAAGTTCTCAACAAACCTATTGAGATAATTAATTATTCATGTGATATAATCATTTAAAGTCCTACTTTACGTTTTAAATTAATTTTCCATTGCGGTGATAATTACTTAATCTCATCTAGATGATTTAGTTGACGGTTATAATTTTTTAATCGCTATTATTATTTATAGCAATTTAATTAATTAGGTTATTCAATTAAATTATTTAAAATAATTTGTGTTATTTAATTCATAAATATTATTAATACAATTATTTTAATTTATTCGGTTCTATAAGGTTTCGAACTTTATTTATTTTCATTATGTTATTTAGGTTCGACGTGATTGATTTCTACCCGACTATAGTTTAATAACCCATTGTTTATATTACTCACTCGTTATTAAAATAATCACTTTGTTTACCTAATATTAAATTTAATATGGTAAAGGTAAAATCTTTATTTTCTTAATTACTTATAACCATCTTACTTAATAATTTATAGTACACGAATTAAGAAATAAGAAAGGGGACGAGATTCTCACGCAGCAATGAGGAGGGTGCCTGGGACGGCTAAGGAAAAGGATTTCCCTACAATCTTCACAACTATATATGTATACAACTCAACGAGTCCCTCAATTAGATTCTTACACCCTACCCTACCGCCCATTCATGAATAGGTATCACTTGGCTAAAGTTCGTTCTCCCTTTTCCTCCCACTCACCAAGTCATCACCCACCCAAGACCGGGGGTTTGGCCTTAGGTCGAACCATGACGGGTCGACTAATGATCATAATAATCGTGATGACCAATCATATCGATTCATCTGTATTTCACTTAATTGGGTAACCGGGTAAATAATAAAATATAATAAATAACCGGGTAGAATTTACCGGGTAAAGAATATAACATGTTCGGTCCTTTCTGGACTGCATTTGCATCAAATTTTTTTTTCACGGTCTATACAATCTCCCCAACTTGGAGATATTTCATCCCCGAAATATCATAACGGCAACAGAACAATCATGATTAATTTTCTTTATTTCTTTGGGATCCGTTCATGCTACTACAAATATAAAATCGTATGCCACAAACAGGCTAGGGTATTTCCTTGACATTTCTTGTTCAGTCTCCCATGTAGCTTCCTCTGACCCTGATTTTTCCACAATACTTTTACCAAAGGAATTTCCTTGTTCCTGAGTGTCTTTATTTCTCTTGCCAGGATGCGGATCGGCTTTTCCTCGTAGGTTAAATTTGATTGTAGCTCTAAGTCTTCAAAATTTGTGATGATATGATCCTCATCCCGTACATATTTCTTTAGCATTGACACATGGAAAACATTGTGTAAGCCAGCTACGCTTGGTGGCAATGCTAACCTATATGCACAATTCACAACTTGATCCAGGATTGGAAACGGTCCTTTGAATCTTTGCTTCAACTTCCCTGATATTTTAAATCTAATCACCCCCTTCAAAGGAGATATATTTAGGTACACTAACTCCCCAACTTGGAACTCTAGGTCGTTTTTCGAGTATTAGCATAACTCTTTTGTCGATCCTGAGCTGCCTTAAGTCTTTGCTGAATGAGTTTTACCTTTTCAGTTGCTTCCCTCATCATCTCTGGGCCGACTATAACTGCTTCAGTAGACTGCAGCCAGCACGATGGAGATCTACAGGGCCTACAATTTAAGGCTTCAAATGGTGAAATCCCTATACTAGCTTGGTAAGAGTTATTGTAGGTGAATTCAGCCAAGGCTAAGGGTTTTTCCAGTCACCTCCCCAGTCAAGAATGCAAGCTCTTAACAAATCTTCCAAAGTTTGAGTAGTCCTCTCACTCTATCAGTTTGGGGTTGATATGCTGTACTCAACTTAATTTTGAGTTTCCATAGCTTTTTGGAAAGCTTCCCAGAAATGTGAGGTGAATAGAGGATCGCGGTCGGAGATGATCTCCTTTGGAATCCTATGTAACTTGACAATATTATCGTCATACAATCCTGCTACGTATTCCGTAGTCCTGCTAGGTATTCCATAGTCCTCATTGATTTCGTGGGGATGAAATGAGCTACCTTAGTTAGTCGGTCCACAACTACCCATATGGAGTCATGCTTCTTTTGAGTTCTTGGGAGCTTTTAAATAAAATCGCATGTGAAACTCTCATTTCCACGTTGGTATTTCGAAAGGTTGTAATAGTCCTCCATGTAGTTGATGTTCGGCTTTGATCTGTTGGCAATTCTGACACTCCGAGACAAAATCAACAGCATCCATCTTCATCCCAATCCACCAGTAGGTTCACTTTAAATCCTGATACATTTTAGTAACTCCAGGGTGTATCGAGAACTTTGAGCGATGACCCTCCTCCAAGATATTCTGCCTTAGTGCATTATACTTCAGTACACACAACCTTCCTCTAAATCTGATCACACTATTTAAATCAGCAACAATGTTAGGAATCTTGTCCAACGTTTTCTTCAGCTCCTCATCACCCATTTATGCTAGCTTAACACCATCAACTAAATCATTGGAAACAACCATATTTGCCCGTAAGCCTGTTAGTTGCTCCCCCGGATTGATAGCTACCAGTTCTGTTGACATAGCCCAAAGTCTAGCTAGCTACTGACTTTTGTCCACTTTGCCCTTCTGACTCAACGCGTCGGCTACCACATTCACTTTCCCTTGATGGTATAAGATTTTGAAGTCGTAGTCCATCAAATATTCTATCCACCGCCTCTGTCGAAGGTTAAGGTCATTCTGGGTGAAGATAAACTTTAAACTCTCGTGGTCAGTGAAGACTCCGAACTGGGCTCCCTACAAGTAGTGTTTCTAAATCTTCAGGGCAATAACCACTGCTGCCAGTTCCAAGTCATGGGTTGCATAATTTTGCTCATGAATCTTCAATTGACGAGAGGCATAGACAACACCTTACCTTATTGCATAAGGACGCATCTTAAACCCAATCAAGACACATCACTGAAGACTACGAATCCTTCATTACCATTTGACAGGGTCAAAATTGGTGCAGTTGTTAGACTCTTCTTTAGAGACTGGAAACTCTCCTCACACTTACTACTCCATTCAAACTTGACTCCCTTCCTTGTGAGTTTGGTCATCGGTGATGCTACTAAGGAAAAATCTTTAATGAATTTCTTATAGTAACTCACTAAACCAAGGAAGCTTCTGATATCAGTGACTAACTTAGGTTGTGGCCAATTAGTGACTGCTTTCACTTTTGATGGATCCACTGCAATTTTGGCCTTGGAGATAATATGACCAAGGAAATTTACCTCCAACAAGAAGAAGTCACACTTTGAGAGCTTGGCAGAAAGTTGATTTTCTCTCATAAATTGAAAGAGTAATGGACAACTGCTTTACATACTTTTCTTCATTATTTAAATAAACAGAATGTCGTCCTCAAACAAGATAATAAACTTGAGTAGGTATGTGTGGAATACTGTGTTCATGAGTGATATAAAGGCCGCTGGTGCATTTGTTAGAACAAAAGGCATGACTAGAAACTCATAATGTCCATATCAAGTTCGGAAAGCCATTTTTTGTATGTCTGACTCCTTTACTCGAAACTGGCGATAAGCAGACCGCAAGTCTATCTTATAAAATACTCCGGCTGTTTTTAGCTGATCAAACAAGTCATCAAACCCCGGTAAGGGGTACTGATTCTTGACTATCACTTGGTCGGATGAAACCTACCTGCAACAACTCCTCTTGTTGACTCTTCAACTGCTTGAGTTCTGTTGGAGCCATACGGTATGGTGCTTTAGAAATGGGTGTTGTTCCAGGTGCTAAGTCAATGGCAAACTCCACTGCCCGCTTAGGAGGTAACCCTGGAAGTTCGTCTAGTAATACATCGGGAAACTCTGCTATCACAGGAATCATGGACAACTCATTAGGTTTGGACTCAGACTCAACTAAATTACCCAAAAAGGTTGCCAACCACACTTGGTGGTGATGGGGCAAGCCTTTTCAGTAATGTCTATCAAACTCTCCGCCTTTATTGGATCGATCCCTCCGACAAATAGTTCAGCTCCATTCTTTCTAAATTTTTCTACAGTGTAGAGGTCACTATCATCAACCGTTGGTGGCACCACTTGTCAGAGTACAGGTGGCACTGGGTTTGGATGCTCCCCTTGCTCGTCTCGGTTTGATAACCCTGCCCACCCTTGGGCACTCCTCTGACCACCATCTGGGGTGATTTTGGGACCCGCTACTGAGTTTGAGGCTCCATGCCCAGCTACCACTCCCGGTAACTGCTGAACAATATTTTGAACCACAGAATTTATATTTTTTGAAGCCAGCGCCAGTCGCTGTATGGCCGTCAGGATCTGAGCCAATACATTTTCGGTGTTCGCATTGGGTGGAGTAGCTCGGTTTGACTGTTTACGAGTGCCTGCCATCTAAAACATTGAATGAATTTGTCAATTAATAACACAACACAGTGGGAAAAAATAATTATTGGACTTTTCAACAAGGTACTTGAGTCATAAAATGTGAGCTTGTGGAAAACCGGGCTCTGATACCACATGTAACGACCCGCTCGAACCGGATTGGGTATTACTTAAAAATATAGTTAATGTAAATGTAGCATTCCAAAACATGAATTTAAAGAAAGTAAATAAGTCTCGCAACATATAATATAAATCATAACAATAAATCATGTTCTCTAAAATATAAAATAACTATCCCACCGTCTCGAACCATTTCCCATAGCCACATTTATAACACAAGAGAATAATACAGAAGTCCAATTTTTATTATCGATTCACCATTCCTAGGTTGGTAAAAGAACCACAAACCACACTTCTATTCTTCTACACAATGCTGGTCACCTGCGGAGGCAATTCTGCGTTAGTGATAAAACCACTAAACCGCATAATTAAATGACAAGTCAATATAATCCCTATTATCATTTCACTCGTTTTTATTATTTTTATGGGTTATGGGTAAAGTTACTAAACTAACAAATGATTGTATGAAATCGCCGCGAGTAATAATAATATGGTAATGATAAACGGTCGATAAATAATCAGCGTAATTCAAGCAACTAAATACTATCAGAGGGTTATAAGTAATTAATAAAAAAAGATTTTACATTTACCATATTAAATTTAATATTAGGTAAATAAAATGATTATTTTAATAACGAGTCAGTAATGTAGAAAATGGGTTATTAAACTATAGTTGAGTAGCAATCACTCGCGTCGAACCTAAATAGCATAATGAAAATAAATAAAGATCGAAACTTTATTTAGTCGAATAATTTAAAATAATTGAATTAATACTATTTATGAATTAAAATAATACAAATTATTTTAAATAATCTAATTGAAAAAGTTAATTAATTAAATTGTTGTAAATAATAGTAGCGATTAAAAATTATAACCGTCAACTAAATCATCAAGATCGGGGTTAAATAATTATCACCGCAAAGGAAAATTAAATAATTGTTTATTACTAATAATTATTTTATCAACTATTTGGTATTAATTATGAGTTAGATAATTAATTTAAAATGTAAAGTAGGACTTAAATGATTATATCACGTGAATAATCAATTATCTCACTAGATTTGTTGAAAATTTAATATTTAATATTTTTTAATTGTTACATGATATGTTGTCAAAATTTTAGTAATGATATATATATATATATATATATATATATATATATATTATACATTTAGTTGCATGCATTTCTAATGGAAAAAACTATACTTATGTATAACTTTATATTCTCGTTCACACTAGGATCATTAGTCGCAGCTGTGAGTTCGAAATATCCAGGTCCGTATAATCATTTGAAATGTTGTACTTTCCCTTATTGGCAGCTGTCACAGGGTCACCGTATGGGTTAATTTTTTTGCCTCTGCGTTCCCTGTGCGGCGTATTTCCCTCCCTGGAAACACCAGCCACAACTACACACGCAGCAATTTACTGCTATGCACAGCGCCCTTGGACCCCCTGCTCGTGAGTACCGCACGTACCCAGTCCCGGTACCACGCTCAGCTACTAGCACTGCTAATACTGGTACCCGGTTACCAGTGATTGTACCGAACACACACACCGATCACCAAGCCGCAGTGACTATGCGTCCCAGTACCGGTCACCCACTCACCGGCACGACCAGATCTCGGAATCACCTATCTAGTCCTCGGCACCCAAACTCGATGCAACACCACAATATTAAGGGAACTTCTCCCAACCTCTATTCCACTAGTATGAATACAGGATATACAAGTAATCCTACTTTAGTCTACATACTGGTCGTGGACATGCAAACCCCACAACCATGCCTCTCGACCCTCACTCGACTGGACTTCACTCACAACCCTTGGCTCCATTGTACACGGTTGCCGAACAACTAGTATGTGAACCTTGGCCCTAAAGGCAGATGTCGACTACTCCAGCAGTCTCACCTTGGAGTCCCAGTTCGATGTTTGGCCTGGCTGCAGTAACTCCAAGACGTCCCCTTGCCCAACGAAGTTTCTCTCCTCCACCAAGATCACTCACACAGTCTTCCCTTGTTGTTCTACTTCCACGATCTGCCTCTACACAAGGATGGCATCCCCTTATATAGACTCCTAGGCTAGTGTGCTGCACGTCATCACCTTGCATCCCCACCGTCAAACTCTTGATCAAGGGCTCCAACTTGATGCTGGCACGTCATTTGCCCCTTGGAGTTCCATCACCGTTGGATCCCTAATCAATGGTCCCAGCCTGATCAGAACACAACATATAACTCTTGATGTTCCCTTTGGCAATTACCAGAAACTCCCTCGGTGCACCTTGGCATGTGATCGAGCCCTCATGGTTTGATCCAGCCAACCATGGTATCAGACCCATCATTGGCATGTTCCAGACCCACACCGCACCCAGTACCGGGATCCTGCTCCTGCTAGGACCCATGCGCTCGCTCAGTAACCTCAACACTAGTATGGAATGAACCATGTTCGATACCTAGAAGCGGTATGCTTGGTACTCCTTACCGATCATGCTCACTACAGCTGTTATCGGTACTGCTCGGTATCTATCCTGGTACAGCAGATCGCTCGATAGACCCTATGCACCCATCAGCAATTCCCCTGCAGACTAACACGGTTAGCACTTGGTAGGTTAATCCACCACTCGAATAGCACCAGCTACCCGACTTGGACTCGGGATTGCTAGGTCCAACCGCCAAACCCTAACTCTCGACCATCCCATGAGCTAAACTCGTAATAGCAGCCCTGGTCGGCCTGAGCCTAGATTCGACCACCATGCGTTGGAACGCAATCGGGGTCAAGGAATTAACTAAGTCCGAAACAAGACCAAACCTTCAAAATTACTTTGTGTCCGTATAATTATTTAATATGTTGTATTTACCCAAACTGGTACAATTATATAAAATATTGTATTTTCCCAAATTGGTTTAATTATATGAAATATGGTATTTTCCCAAGCCGGTAGCCTTGTCGGCACTAATCTCAGAATAAATTAGGCGACAATTTCTAATCCTAGAATGAACTACGACACCATGACTAAGATTAAAATGAATTGGGAGACCACCTAATCTAAGAATGAGTGGGGAGATAATTTCTAATCTCAAAATAAACTAGGAGACTATGACTAATCTCAATATGAATTGGGAGAACACTTAATCTCAGAATGAGATGGGAGAGAAGTTCTAATCTTAGAATGAACTGGGAGACCATGATTAATCTCAAAATTAAATAGGAGGCCACCTAATCTCTAAATGAGCTGAGAGACAATTTCAAATTTCAGAATGAACTGGGATACTATGACTAATCTCAAAATGAATTCGAGACCACCTAATCTCAGAATAAATTGGGAGACTATGACTAATCTCAAAATTAATTGGGAGACCACCTAATCTCAGAATGAGCTGGGAGACCATTTCTAATCTCACAATGAACAAGGAGACCATGACTAATCTCAAAATGAAATTGGGAGACCACCTAATCTTAGAATGAGCTGGGAGATAATTTGTAATCTCTAAATGAACTGGGAGATGATGACTAATCTCAAACTGAATTGGGAGACCACCTAATCCCAGAATGAGCTCGGAGAAATTTAATAATGAAATGCGAGACTATGACTAATCTCAAATGAATTGGGAGACCACTTAATATCGGAATTAGCCGAGAGACAAATTCTAATCTCAGAATGAACTGGGAGGCCATGATTAATCTCAAAATGAATTGGGAGACCACCTAATCTCAGAATGAATGGGGAGACAATTTCTAATCTAAGAATGATCTAGGAGACTATGACTAATCTCAAAATGAATTAGGAGACCACCAAATCTGAGAATGACTTGGGTGATAATTTCTAATCTCACAATGAACTTGGAGACTATGACTTATCTCAAAATGAATTAGGAGACCACCTAATCTCAGAATGAGCTGGGAGACAACATCTAATATCAAAATGAACTGGGAGATCATGACTAATGTCAAAATGAATTGGGAGACCACCTAATCTCAGAATGATCTCGGAGTCAATTTCTAATCTAAGAATGAACTGAAAGACCATGACTAATCTCAAAATGAATTAGGAAGCCACCTCATCTCATAATGAGATGGGAGACAATTTATAATCTCAAATGAACTCGGAGACCATGACTAATATCAACATGAATTGGGAGACCACCTAATCTCTTAATGAGTTGGGAGACAATTTATAATCTCAGAATGAACTGGGAGACTATGACTAATCACAAAATTAATTGGGAGACCACCTAATCTCAGAATGAGCGAGGAGATAATTTCTAATCTCAGAATGAACTGGGAGACCATGACCAATCTTAAAATGAATTGGGAGACCACCTAATCTTAGAATGAGTTGGGAGATGATTTCTAATCTCAGAATGAACTGGGAGACGAATTTTACTAATCTTAGAATGACCTAAGAGACAATTACTAATCTCAGAGTGAACTGAGAGATAATTACAAAAGACTTGTGTAATAATATTAATTAAAATGAGTGAAATGATAATAGGGATTATATTGACTTGTTTTATTTAATTATGTGGCTTAGTGGTTTTATCACTAACGCAGAATTGCTTCCGCAGGTGAGCAGCTTTGGACTGAAGAATAGAAGTGTGGTTGGTGGTTCTTTTACCAACTAGGTATGGTGAATTGATAATAAAATTGGACTTCCTTATTATTCTCTTCTGTTATAAATGTAGCTACGGGAAACAGTCCGAGACTGTGGGACAGTTATTTTATATTTTAGAGAGCTTGATTTAAATTATATGTTGCGAGACTTATTTGCTGTATTTCAATTCATGTTTTAGAATGTTACATTTACATTACCTATATTTTTAAGTAACACATGGTCCGGTTCGGGCTGGTCGTTACAGGTGGTATCAGAGCCATGTTTCCCATTAGCTCACATTTTATGACTCAAGTAGCTTGTTGAAAAGTCCAATAATTATCTTTTCCCACTGTGTTATGTTTTTAACTAACAAATTCATTTGCTACTAATAAACCTAAGTGATAACTAAAAAATATGTATATATACTAATGAACAATGATGCTTCGATGTTTTAGATGGCAAGCACTCGTAGACAGTTAAACCGAGCCACTCTGCCCAATGCGAACACCGAGAATGTATTGGCTCAGATCCTGGCGGCCATACATGGACTGGTACAGGCTTCAGATAATATAAATTCTGTGGTTCAGATTATTGTTCAGCGGTTACCGAGAGTGGTAGAAGGGCATGGAGCCTCAAACTCGGCAGCGGGTCCTCAGAATCACCCCAGATGGTGGTCAGGGGAGTACCTAAGGGCCACGCAGGGTTAGCAGACCCGAGCGAGCAAAGGGAGCGTCCAAACCTAGTGCCACCGGTAGTCCGACAAGTAGTACCGCCAACAGGTGATGATAGTGACACTGTGGAAAAATTTAGAAAGAATAGAGCAAAGGTATTTATTGGAGGGATCGATCCAATGAAGGCAGAGAGCTGGATTCACATTACCGAAAAAGCGTTTAGAGCTCTGTCTGTGCTCCACCGCCATCAAGTGAGACACTGGCAAATGGTAATAAAGGATTCGTAGTCTTCAGCGATGGGTCTTTGTTGGGTTTAGGATGCGTCCTTATGCAAGAAGGTAAGGTGGTGGCCTATGCCCCTTGTCAATTGAAGATTCATGAGCAAAATTATGCAACCCATGACTTGGAACTGGCAGCAGTGGTTTTTGTCCTGAAGATTTGGAGACACTACTTGTATGGGGCCTAGTTCGAGTCTTGAGTGACCACTAAAGTTTGAAGTATATCTTCACCCATAATGACCTTAACGTTCGACAGAGGCGGTGGATAGAATATTTGATGGACTACGACTTCCAAACCTTATACCATCCTGGGAAAGCAATTGTGGTAGCCGACGCGTTGAGTGAGAAGGGCAAAGTGGACAAAAGTCAACACCTAGCTAGACTTTGGGCCATGTTAGCAGAAGTGGTAGCTATTAACCCTGTGGAGCAATTAACAGGCTTATTGCCAAATTTGGTTGTTTCCAATGATTTAGTTGATCGTGTTAAGCTAGCACAAATGGGTGATGAAGAGCTGAATAAAATGTTGGATAAGATTCCTGACATTGTAGTTGATTCAAATAGTGTGATTAGATTTAGAGGAAGGTTGTGTGTACCCAAGGATAATGTACTGACGTAGAATATCTTGGAGGAGGGTCATCGCTGAAAGTTCTCGATACACCCTGGAGTTACTAAAATGTATAAGGATTTAAAGCGAACCTACTGCTGGATTGGGATGAAGAGTGTGGATTTTGTCTCCAAGTGTCAGACTTGCCAACAAATCAAAGCCCAACATCAACTACCTGAAGGACTACGGCAACCTTTAGAAATACCAACATGGAAATGGGAGTGTGTCACATGCGATTTTATTTCATAGCTCCCAAGAACTTAACAGAAGCATGACTCCATATGGGTAGTTGTGGACCAACTAACTAAGGTAGCTCACTTCTTCCCCATGAAATTAATGAGAACTGCAGAATACCTGGGATGATTATATGTTGACAATATTGTCAAATTGCATGGGATTCCAAAGGAGATAGTTTTTGACCACGATCTCCTATTCACCTCACATTTTTGGGAAGCTTTCCAAAAAGCCATGGGAACTCAAATTAAGTTGACTACAACATATCATCCCCAAACGGATGGTCAGAGTGAGAGGACTATTCAAACTTTGGAAGATTTGTTAAGAGCTTGCATTCTTGACTGGGAGGTGACTGGGAGAAACACTTAGCCTTGGCTGAATTCACATATAATAACTCTTACCAAGCCAGTATAAGGTTGACACCATTTGAAGCCTTATATGGTAGGCCTTGTAGATCTCCATCGTGCTGGCTGGAGTCTACCGAAGCAGTTATAGTCGGGTCAGGGATGGTGAGGGAAGCAACTAAAAAGGTGAAACTCATTCAGCAAAGGCTTGAGGCAACTTAGGATCGATAGAAGATTTATGCTAATACTCGAAGGAGGAACATAGAGAGTTCCAAGTTGGAGAGTTTGTGAACCTAAAGACATTTCCTAGGAAGGGGTGATCAGATTTAGAATATCAAGGAAGTTGAAGCCAAGATTTATAGGACCGTTTCCAATCCTGGATCGAGTTGGAAAGTGTGCATATAGACTAGCATTACCCCCAAACCTAGTGGGAGTACACAATGTTTTCCATGTGTCAGTGCTAAAGAAATATGTATGAGATGAAGATCATATCATCACCAATTTTGAAGACGTAGAGCTACAATCAAATTTAACCTACAAGGAAAAGCTGATCCGCATCCTGGATAGAGAAATAAAGACACCTAGGAAGAAGGAAATTCCTTTGGTAAAAGTATTGTGGAAAAATCAGGGGTCAGAAGAAGCTACCTGGGAGACTAAACAAGAAATGGCAAGGAAAATACCCTAGCCTTTCTGTGTCATAGGATTTTATATTTGTAGTAGCATGAACTGATCCCGATGAAATAAATAAAATTAATCATGATTGTTCTATTGTCCGTTATGATATGTCGGGGACAAAATATTTCCAAGTTGGGGAGATTGTAAAGACCATGGAAAAAAATTTTAAAAATAAATTTGACACGGACGTGGTCCGTGAAGGACTGAACGTGTTATATTATTTACCCGGTTAATTATTTACCCATTTTATTATTTACCCGGTTAAATGAAATATGGGTGTAAGGGTGTTTTCACTTACCCTAGCCGTTATTTTCATTTTTATAAATTTGAATAGGGGACATCATTATTCACATACGGGTGTAAGGGTGTCTTCCTCACCTTAGCCGCCCAGTTTCTCCTCTTCCTTGCCGGTGTTTCTTCCTTGCTTGGGTATCCTTCCTACCTCCATCTTCTTAATTTTCTTGCATGCATATTTTTAATTAATAGTGAGCTTGTTAATCATGTAACTAAAGTCTGAAATCAACAAGAAAGAAAAGAATAAAACTAAACTGGAAAACAGAAATCCCGTCCATGGTCGACGGGTGCAAATTGTTGGCAAGATTGGCAACTGTAAACAAGTTTGCAAGGCCTCCCTCACACCCCCGACGACCCCTCTGGTTGCTGGGTCGAAGGGATGGCTGACTATGTCCCTGGTTTCTGGTGGGTGGCGGAATTGCAGCGGTGAATGGGCGGAGTTGCAAGGGTGATGGAAGTGGCGACATTCTGCTACAATAGGTGCTGTAATGGACGATAAGAGGGGTAGAAACCGGTTGTGCTTCGTCGATAGCATCATGGGTTCCTTCACAGCACTTCAGGCCGCTGTAACAGTCCATAACAGATGACCTTCTCGCCAGAATTCATGGTGGCGAAGTGCAGAAGTGTGGAGAGCGGCCACTCCATGCAACGTCCAAAGGTGGCCAATCTTTCCTGTTTTGATTGCAGCCTGAGGTTGTAGAACATCTGAATTGGGGCAAGTTGAAAGAAAAGATGGGTCTTGAGGTTGGGAGAAGAGGAACATGCCTGGTTTGGTGCAGGAAGGCATCTTGGATCGCTGCTGTAAATCACGCACATGAGGCCTCCTCGCTTGCTGATTTTATCTTGTTGTTAATGTCTTGTTGGGATGTTTATATGGTTGTTCGATTGGGTTGCTGCGGAATTGAAGAAGGACGTGACCAGTGGTGGTGCCAAGGTCTGGTTTTGGTGCAGAGAAAAATGGTGATGGGAAGAAGAAGAAGAAGAAGAAGAAGAAGAAGCAGAAGAAGAAGGGCGGTGGCAATTCTATAAATACAGACTTGAGTTAAAATTAATACGAACTTGTAATAAATCCTTAAAAATAATTATGTTGATGGGTTATGGGTAAAGTTACTAAATTAACTAATGATTGTATGAAATCGCCACGAGTAATAAAAATATGGTAATGATATACATTCAATAATTAATCAGCTTAATTCAAGCAATTAAATTAAATCAGAGGGTTATAAGTAATTAATAAAAATAAGATTTTACCTTTACCATATTAAATTTAATATTAGGTAAATAAAGTGATTATTTTAATAACGAATAAGTAATGTAGAAAATAGGTTATTAAACTATAGTCGGGCAAGAATCACTCGCATCGAACCTTAATAGCATTATGTATAATTTTATATTCTTGTTTATATTAGGATCATTTGTCGCAGCTACAAGTTCGAAATAACCAGGTCTGTATAATCATTTGAAATGTTCTACTTTCCCTTATTAGCAGCCCTGGTTAGCCCAAGCTGCAGATTCGACCAACCATGCGCTGTAACGCAATCGAAGAATTGACTCAGTTCGACATGGGGCCACACTTTTAACATTACAATGTGTGTCCGTATAATTATTTGAAATGTTGTATTTTCCCAAATTGGTATAATTATATAAAATTTTATATTTCCCCAAACTAGAATAATTATATAAAATGTTGTATTTCCCCAAACTGGTATAACTATATGAAATGTTGTATTTTCCCAAACCGGTAGCCTTATCGGCACTAATGTAAGAATGAGCTGGGAGACATTTTCTAATCTCTCAACGACCTAGGAGACCATGATTAATCTCAAAATGAATTGAGAGACCACCTAATCTCAATATGAGCTGGGAGACAATTTCTAATATCAGATTGAACTGGGAGACCATGACTAATCTTAAAATGAATTAGGAGACTACCTAATCTCAAAATGAGTTGGGAGACAATTTATAATCTCAAAATGAACAGGGAGACCATGACTAATCTCAAAATGAATTAGGAGACCACCTAATCTCATAATGAGCTTGGAGACAATTTCTAATCTCAGAATAAACTAGGAGATCATGACTAATCTCAAAATGAATTTGTAGACCACCGAATCTTAGAATGAGCTGGGAGAGGATTTCTAATCTCAGAATGAACTGGGAGACCATGTCTAATCTTAAAATGAATTGGGGGAGACCACCTAATCTCAGAATGAGCTGGGAGACAATTTTTAATCTCAGAATGAACTAGGAGACCTTGACTTATCTCAAAATGAATTGGGAGACCACCAAATCTCAGAATGAGCTGGCAGACAATTTATAATATCAGGATGAAATGGGAGACCATGACTAATTTCAAAATGAATTGGGAGACCAACCTAATCTAAGAATGAGCTGGGAGAGTATTTATAATCTCAAAATTAGTTGGGAGACTATGACTAGTCTCAAAATGAATTGGGAGACCACCTAATCTCAGAATGAGCTGGGAGATCATGACTAATCTCAAATTGAATTTGTAGACCACCGAATCTCAGAATGAGATGGGAACGATTTCTAATTTCAAAATGAGCGGGGTGACGACTTTTACTAATCTCAAAATAACCTGAGAGATAATTACTATAGACTTGTGTAATAATAATAATAATAATGTGTGAAATGATAATCGGGATCATATTGACTTGTTTAATTTAATTATGCGGCTTAGTGGTTTTATTACTAACGCGGAATTGCCTCCACAGGTAAGCAGCTTTGGACTAAAGAATAGAAGTGTGGTTGGTTGTTCTTTTACCAACCTGGGTATGGTGAATCGATAATAAAAATTGGATTTCCTTATTAATCTCTTGTGTTATAAATGTTGCTATGGGAAACGGTCCAAGACTGTGGGACAGTTATTTTATATTTTAGAGAACATGATTTATATTATATGTTACGAGACTTATTTGCTGTATTTTAATTCATGTTCTGGAATATTACTTTTACATTACCTATATTTTTCAAGTAACACCCAGCCCAAAGTGTAATGTAATGGACCTAAGTCATTCTTTAAAATGGTTAACCCAAGTTAAAGATCTATAGTCCATTCTCACTTAGAAACAAGATCTTCTGCCAGTAGGTATCGGATGTGGGGCTAAATTGAAGGATTCCACAATCCACCTACCTTAGGAAATTTCGTCCCCGAAATGCCTATACTTGGCCCGTTGCTAGCCCAGCCCACGAACTTTCTGGCCCATGACCAGCAACCTAGCAAACGTCCCTAGTCCAGCTCGTTGTTAGCCCCTGCTCACCGACCTTTCTGACCCGTGACCGGCAGCCTAGCCAACGTCCCTAGTCCAGCCCACCATCTAACAGGGAACCAGGTTGTTCTGATACCACTAGTAATGACCCAGTCCAAAGTGCAACGTAATGGGCCTAAGTAATTTCCTTAAAATGGTTAACCCAAAATAAAGATCTATAGTTCATTCTCACTTACAAATAGGATCTTCACCGAGTAGGTATTAGATGTGGGACTAAGTTGCGGGATCTCACAGAAAGGGGGCTGCGATGCTAGAACTCCTTGTGTTGGCTGCTGCAGCACTGTGTCATATTCTCATATTTTTAATTTAAGCAGTGTCGCGACACTACAAGCCAATGTTGTGGTGTTGTGTATAGGTTTTGTATTTGCCCAACTTATGGTAATTTTGTTCAATGGCCAAACGAAGTCCAAACTTTATGAAATTTTAACCACAACTTCCTAATAATTTTTATGACATTCATCTGAGCGAATTTTCAATTTTATAGCCACTACAATTATTTGTCGATAAAGCATGATAAGTTAAGCAATTCTCAACAATCCGCCTAGGTTTTGAAACAAAATATGTAAACATGTTCCAAATAAGATGAATCCTTATGAAAACCAAGAATAAAGAATGTTTCTAAACAAATTCCAAACATGGTGAAACTTTAGATACCTTTTTGTTTACATTAAAACTAAGAGTCAAGAATGTTTCTTAACAATTAAAACTAGGTCCTTAAATTATTTTTGCTCAACTTATTCTTTATGTATCAAACGACAGAAAAATTGATTTATACATCGATTAACGATAACTGCCTTGATCATAATCAAGTTCATGGTTCCAATTGCAATGCACATATGCCAAAAAATCAAATTAACAGTGATCAATCTTGAATACACATAGTCATACATGATTCAAATAAAACACAACATGAATAAGCACATTCTACATGAGTTTAATTATGTTAAAGTTGAATTACTAACCTCTTCTTCGGTTGTTTTTACTTAGCGATGACTTAGAACCCTCCTAACCACCAAATAGATCAACTATAATGCTGATACAAGAGGACTGGATACCACGTTCACTACGGAGAGGAAAATTGACTCTTGGGTTTTTGGAAAAGAAAAGGGCCCACTACTCCCTTCATAAGTGTTTGTGTACTCATATCCTAAAATTTCCTTTTCCTTAATTATCTTGCAACCTTTTAAAGGTCACCAAGGTTCAACCGTTTAACCATATTCAATCAATTTGGCCCTTACTAATTTATCGGGTAACCTTTTCTAATGCCAATTTTATTAAATGACCCTTTAGAGCATAAAAAATGTAAAATTAACGTTGAACAAATATTCAACAAGGCAAAAAACCAAATACATTGAGTTGGTCTAAACCAGACATGTCCACTTCCCGTTTAGACAATTCTTTAAACTGTTTACCTTATTGATCAAATTTACTTTGACCAATTACCATACTTCACTCTCTTTACACTAGGCTTCAACCACAGTGTAATCAACCATTTTTTTCATAATTATTCAATGCGTAACATATCATAAAATGTTCAAAATACAAACAAAACTTTTGTAACTCGGCCCGAAGAATGGACCGAATCATGATATTATAATTCAAAAAGCTTTTCATTGGATTATAGCATACAAACTATATGCAAGCAGATCTAAACCTTGAAAGAAGCTTAATACAGACTACATGGAATTTTCATACAATGTATGTTGAATCATATTATATAAGATGGATCTTAAACTTATTGCACTTAAATGAGTACTCCGGCTACAAGGAGGCAACACCTCCCTTGCAACTAAGAAGGTGATTTCAAATGCAATGATTGCTCCAACCTACACGAAGGCAACACCCCCAATCTAGCTAAGAGGTTGAGTTTTCTAAAGAATACGGTGACGTGATCTAGTTCTTATACTTAGCTTTTGTGATTAGATTAGGCATCTTATTTCCATAATGAGGTTAAATTGCTATAATGTAAAGACAGAGGCATCATCGGATCTAGGGTATCATTAGATGCTAGGTAGTCATACCCTGACACCCAATCATCACGTGGGCTCTTTGTGTGGTATGAACTGTATGTTCCTCCCACCCATATTCTCTGCACACACACACACAACTGCAACTGAATAAGTTTCATATGCCTGAGTTTGTTACTCGTCATGTTCTAAAACTTTGGGTCTTATACACCCTGCAAAAAATTGTTAGCCTTTACCCCAAAGCTTATCCGTGCCACGAAAATAATAAAATAAAATAATAATTTAAACACTCATACGTAAACATCATATCATACGCAATCCAAAACATACATAAGTTCATGGGAATTCAAGCCTCGTGCCCCCAAAATAATACAGTCTGACATAAATGTTCAAATACATAAACCCAAATACAAGGCCTATAACAACAACAAGGCCTCACCACCACCACTATGTCCAAAATAACTACCGGCATTACAATCCAAGAAATGGGCATTTCGTTACCCATGGGAAATATTAAAACAATTTAGAAATTCTCACATGGTTGTAAAAAAGGATAACTTATTTTAAAAAGTCGGTGCACATGCACAACATATTCTTACTCTTACTAAAAGCTTATGACCTCTCATCCTCTATATAATACCAACCACAGTACTCAGGAGGCATAGGAAGCGGATTAGTACAAATTTAGGAAATTTATTTTGTTACACAAAAACTTCTTATGTTGCACTAGTTTAAGGTTTAAAAGAGTATTAGTGTAATTCTTACTACTTCATTCTCCCATCTTCTCCTCTGCCAGTGCCAGTTTCTGCTTTGCTTGGGTATTCTTCCTATCTCCCTATTCTTAATTTTCATGAATGCATATTTTGAATTGATAATAAGCTTGATAATCATAAGAAATAAAGTCTTAAATCAACAAGAAGAGAACTAAACAAAATTGTATAAGACTGGAATCCTTGGCATGGCCAACCTCGTGTTAAGGAAGATGGGAAATCACTGGCAAAGCTTCGCCAGGGATCCATTGCAGCAGATGATTGCAAGCCAAGGAAAAACCATAGTCCTATTGCCGGGACAGTCCCTTGTGGGCGACCTCCTCGCCTGGAAACATGGCGGTGATCGGTCCAATTTATGGCTGATTTCTCTTGGTCGGACGCCAGTCCTGAGGTAGAGGAGCCTCAGGTGAATAAACGATGTAGCAAGGTGCAAGATATCAATCAGTGGCTGAAGTTGGCACCTTTGATGTTTGTATCCATGGAGGCTGCCCTGGGGTAGCAAATAGCAAAACTGAAAACCAGAGGTGATGATGATGGGTGAAGAAATCTGGCTGTCCTAGGTGACGAAGGGTTCCAATCCTAGCCAGGAATGGTCGATAGATAGTCGAAGGTGTCGAGGGGACCACCCAATTGGGGCGGCAACGCTCACCGGCAGTGGAATCGGCGACGCGAACGTGTCACTGGGCATGGTGATGCCAGCATGCAGAGGCTGGAAGGCGGGTGGGGTCGACCGGGGTGAAACTGTGATGGCATGGTGGGGCTAGACGGCGATGATCAACTGCAGTCGGAGGCGATCGGCAGCGGCAGCGACAACGTGAAGGTGGCTGGAGATGGAAGCAGAGAAGGCCGACAGGGAAGAAGAAGAAGAAGAAGAATCCCTTCGATGGGAAACAACACCCGACTCGACACCGGCTCGAGTTAAAAATAATATTAACTCTTAAAAAATTTTATAAATAATTATTTTAATGAGTTGTGGGTTAAAGTTGCTAAACTAATTAATTATTACATGAAATTGCCATAAGTAATAAAAATATGGCAATGAAAAACATTCGATATTTAATCGGTGTATTGCAAGCGATTAATTTAAATCGGATTGTTATAAGTAATTAATAAAATAAAGAATATCACCTTTATCGGATTAAATTTAATATTGGTAAATAAAGTGATTATTTTAATAATGAGTCAGTGAGGTAGAAAATGGATTATTAAACTATAATCGTGGAAAAATCACAAGCGTTGAACCCAAAATAGGGTAATGAGAATAAATAAAGTTTGAAACTTTATTGAGTTGAATAATTTAAAATAATTGTATTAGTAATATCTTTGATTTAGAATAATACAAATTATTTTAAATAATTTAATTGAACGACTTAATTAATTAAATTACTATTAATAATGATAATGATTAAAAATTAAAACCAGTAAACTAAATCACCAAGATCGTGGTTAAGTAATTATCATCTAAAAAAAAATACTAATAATAGTTATTAAATATTTGTTATAAGTTAATAATTATTTTATCATTAGTGAAGTGTGAATTATGATTTACATAATTAATTTAAAATGTAAAGTAGGATTTAAATGATTATGATGCATGAATAATTTAATATTTAATATTGTTGAATGATATATATATTAGTCATTTAGTTGCATGCATTTTTACTTGAATAAAATTATATTTATGTATAATTTTATGTTCTCGTTCAGATTAGGATCATTGGTCACGGTTGCAGGTTCACTTATGAACTATCCAGGTCCATATAATTATTTAAAATATTGTATTTTCTCTTGTTGGCAGCCCCGGTCGGCTTGAGCCCAGATTAGACCACTATGCACAGAGTGTGACCGAGGTCAAGGAATTGACTCAGTTCGACAAGGGGCTTCACCCTTTGAAATTACTATATAGGAGTCTTGGTTGACTTGAGTATCTGACCACCACGCATTGGAACACAACCAGGGTAGACTCAATTCGGCACAAAGCAGCACCCCTGAAAGATTAAAGACCTGCCCCATGCCGAAAGGGGTGACAGGGCGCAGTGGCGCAAGAAGGCACATTATGCACTTGTGATATCGAGAGGTTGAGTAAATGGTAAATATCGATAACTGCAGGTCGTAGACCAAGTAGCGTCTGTGCGCATACATGGGATGGTAGCTGGATGGGGTGGCCACCCCTCCCAGCATATTAAGAGCTCAGCATAAGCTCATAACAACAAAAGTCTCTTGAAATGATAATTGGGATTATATTGACTTGTTTCATTTATGTATGCAGCTTAGTGGTTTCGTCACTAACGCGGAATTGCCTCCGCACGTGAACAGCTTTGGACTGAAGATTAAGAGCGTGGTTGGTGGTTCTTTAACCAACCTAGGTATGGTGAATTGATGATAATTGGACTTCTTTTTATTCTCTTTTGTTATAAATGTTCTATGGGAAATAGTCTGAGACTGTGGGAGGATTATTTTATATATTGTCATATGCTATCAGTACATGTTTTATTTTTTTATGATTTATAAATTCTAGACTTATTTGCTGTATTATGAATCATGTTCTAGAATGTTATTGTCACATTAATTATATTTTTAGGTAATACCCAATCTAGTTCGGGCAGGTCGTTACACATATGAACATGGTTAATGTAATTATCTTGCTTAATGTAGTGTTAAATCTCATTACATAGTGTGAATTAGAATTTTTGTTGTATGTACACTTAGTTTGACTTATGGTTTTATCAAATGGATGTAACCAGACGTTTTTTTATGGGCAAAACAAAGTTCAAATGGAATGAAATTTGAACTAGTTGGCCCTAAAACTCTAAGGGTTTTGAAAAAAATTATTGAGTGATCTTCCATGGGCTAAAGTAGAAAACAAGGCCCACTAAAGGTCAAGAAGAATACATCCTATGTCCGATTCATTCCTAAATCAAACCACAATGTTATACTATTTAATAATATTTTGAGTGTGAGTTTTCTGTGCTGCAGCACAGGCGACTTGCCTGTGCTTGAGTTTGATACCAGCCGTTGGATTCTATCCAACGGCTGGAAATTTTAATCTTTTATCTCCACCACCTCCACCTCCAGGCATTTGTTCACAGGGCGGCGGCGCTCGTCTGGCTCGGCCAGCTGCCGGAGGCGGTGGTGGAGTGCAAGTTGGAGATCACGGACATCGTCGTCAGGTACGACCGCACCCTCCTCGTCGCTGACCCACGCCGCTGCGAGCCCAAGAAGTTCGGCGACCGCGCAGCTGCTGCCAGCAGCTCGACCTCAATGAGCTGGTGGTGCCGCCACCAATGCCGCATCCGCAGCTGCTTACGGAGGAGTTGGACTTGCCGGAGTTCGATGTGGTGGCCAAGGGCTGTAAATTCGCCCCCCCCCCATTCCTTTCCCCGCGTCGTGCTGCCTCGCCACCTCAACGCGGCCTACATCCCCCTACCCGCCGGCGTCATCAATTGTGGCTCCACCGACCTCATCCGGTGACGATGTTTGGGATCTTCGCCGGCATCTTCGCCAGCAGCGCCTTTGCCGTCTGCTTTGCCAAGGTTCATCTTTGTCCCCTTAATCTAAATATGTCGTAGGCTTTTTTCCTTTGTTTTTTTCTTTCAACTCTTGTATGGCTGTGTTGTTGATCTTGTTTTGATAGATCTGATTCATTAGATCCCTGCACTGGAATTTGTTGATCTGCGATGTAATTATGTGATCCCTGCACTGAAATTTTGAATTTTGATGTGGATCGGTTATCTATGGCTTCATGTAGTGATGGAATTGAAATGTTGTTATGTATTTTAGTTGTGTATTCACTCTCTTTGTTGAAAGTAAGCTGCTTTATTGTTGTAGCTCAAGCAAAAGATGTTGATTTGTTTAGCTTAGAGGCTTGCTTCTTTTGAAAGCTTTTGGTAGGTCAATTTGTTATTGATTGGTTCTGCATTATGTAAAATACAGTTCGTCTGAAAGCAATTGGTAGGTCAATTATGTTCTTCATTGATTGCAACGTGACCAAGGAAAGAGCTGGAAGGTGACCAAATGAATCAGCTGCAATGTGACCAAGATGCATTTTTAATCAGCTGGAAGGTGACCAAATGAATCAGCTGCAATGTGACCAAGCTGCATTTTTAATCAGCTGCAATGTGACCAAGCTGCATTTTTAATCAGCTGGAAGGTGACCAAATGAATCAGCTGCAATGTGACCAAGGAAAGAGCTGCAATGTGACCATGGAGCATTTTTAATCTATCTGCATACGTTTGCTATGTTCTAAGACTAGTTTAAGGAGTACCTGACAATAATGCTATCATTGTTTTGATGATAACCAAAGTTTACTATTTGGTAATGTATAGACATTATCTTTTGTCATTAGATTGCTTAGTTTAGTTAGTTCAAAGTTGAAACCATTCACTTCCACTATTAAGCTTCTGGTCTTTTAGGATCTATGTGTGTATATTTTGATCCCATGTTGTTTTTCTTTAGTATGATAAAGATGCATTTCTGGCATCGGATATGGGGCTGAAGCAGAGCAAGCAACCTTCTGGATGGAGCCTTTTCTGTGTGTTTGAAGGGGTTGTCGAATTTGGTGGGCACTCTTCAGACTGCAGAAGCGCCAAATTTGTACAGGTAACATTTTTCTTGAGCATTCCTAATATACTTCGTCTCATATCATTTGTAATGGAAATTTTAATTGCATGCAGGTTATGTATAGTGTTTCTTACATTCAGCTGTATCAGTTATGCTATGCCCTGTATATTGTGTGCGACAATCTGCTGTTGCTTGCCTTGTATTATTTCAATATTGGGTTTTAGAGAAGAACTTGGTCAGACCAGAGGAGCTAGTGCTGAATCAATCAATGCACTTCCTATTTATAAGTTCAAGTTAAAGAGGAGTGAAAGCAGAGAGGACGGTGAAGTCAACTCTGGAAGTGCTACTGAGGGTGGGGTTTTGGCTCTTGGCACTGACAAAGAGAGGATAATATCTGGAGAAGATGCTGTAAGTGCTATCGTATTCATGAAATGTTTTGCAGTGAGCAATTTTGGCTTTTTCTTTTTTGGGTTAAAGCAAAATCTTTGCTCCTCACCATAGCTGCTATTACTTTTAACCTAATTGCATTGATATTATGGTGGTTCGAATCCATCAAGATTTTATTTAGTTAACATTTGATGATGCTTTGAAGTTTTTTGAGCTGTCCAAAGCTAGAGATTCGGAAGGGCTGTTTCATGATTCGTGATTCCTTGTATGCACATGTTCTCATCGTTGATTAATGGTTGTGTGCTCAATAGAGCACTGCATGTATAGTCTAACTGTTTATTTCTCCTATATTTGGAATTCTGTGCCCTTTTCAGTACCGTTCCAATTTTGCAGGTGGCTTGAAAGAAAATGTTGTGTTTTGTTTTGTATTTTTTATGTACCAGGCACGATGTGTACGGGAATTGAAAAATGTTGTATTTGTGTGATTGCATTTGCTTGATGGCATATGATAAGCATCATCTTTCCAAAGCTTCTCATCACACCACCAGCTTATGTTTTTCAATGAATTAAACTGTTATGGATCTTTAGCTCAAAATTGGCAGAGCACTCAAGAAATACTTGAGGGATGGTGGTTCGAATCCATCAAGATCCTACTTAGTCAATATTTGATAAAAATTTGAGATGTTGTAATTATGTAAAAAACAAAAAAATTGTATGATTTATCATGGTTGTGTTCAAAGTAACATATATATGATATTAAAATAATATAAATAGACAAAAATATATCATCGTCATTCAATAACATTACATAAGATTACAATCCACAAAATGCACAAAAAATACAATGACAATGTTTCCCTGCATCTACAACCATACATTATATAAGCCCACAAAATCTTATTGTATGGAATCATTGTTACAATTGCTATGAATATTTTTACATGTTGTAGAATAATGACCTCTCTCATTACAAAGACTACACATCCGTTTTTTTGTTTGAGCTTGAGCAACTTCGTATCCAGCCTTCAATCTGTGACTATTCTTGGGACGACCTTTAGTATGCAACTGAGAGGGGTCACGTACTACTATTTGAGGGATATGATCCATTGAAGTTGTAACTTGTCTCTCAACAGACTCGTTACTTGTTTGTACTCTCAATGAAGATGAAGTCTCAATCGCATCAAGCTTTTCAACCAAATTTTCTAAAAGTGGTAATGCAAACTGATATCGCTCATTTGAACTTGTTCCCAAATCTTGCAATCGGATAGTCATATTCCGAAATTTCCATATTTGCAATGGGGTAAGTGGACTTGTAGAGGAATGAATGAGGTTGGTATCCTCACTTCGGCTTGAATAACAATATCTAGCTTTAATTGTCCAACGATATAGCACATATTGACTTGGAATTTTGCAGAGTTGTTTCTTATGAAAAATTTTCAAAATGTGCATACACAAAATTCCTTCGCTTTCAAATTTCTTGCAACTACATGTGACATTCAATTGTCCACAAGTTTGGTATGCAACAACATGTTTTTTAGCAGCATCATCATGTGGAAACACTTCATATTTTGTAATTGAACTCTCCTCGCCGATTTTCTTGTAAATGCATCCTTGGCTCCTTTTCAATTGATCTTTAAACATTTCAAAATTTGATCTCGTGTACATAGCCCCAGCTTCAGCCTCAAGAGGAGAGTATCCACATAGCACAGGCTTGGAATTCAAAGTCTTAAAATCCTCTTGTTCCTCGTCAAATCTATGAGATTGTAATGCCCTATCATACTGCCTCACAAAATCTGCTAGTGGGGTTTGTGAATGCACAAATCCATCAAAAAATGAGTTCATGCTCTCGCTTCTTTGGCTCGAAGTCATACTGGCAAAGAACTTATCCTTCATGTATATAGATATCCAATGGTGTCTGACATCATACATGGACGACAACCAACTGTTTTTATCCAAATTGTATTTTTCTTTTATAATCTTCCATTTCTCCTCAAATTCAGTGGTTGTATCACTTCTATATATCCAATCATTATATTCTTTCTCAAATTCACTATGGTTGGACTTCAACTGTTTTAGATGAATCATGGCATTATTAGATATGTGCCATGAGCAAAACCTGTGATGGGTGTTCGGAAAAACAGTTGCAATAGCCTTTCACATTGCACCATCTTGATCTGTGATAATCGAAGTAGGTGCTTTTCCCCACATACATTTTAACCATGTCTTAAACAACCAAGTGAATGTTGCTTTTGTCTCATCAGCAAGTAAAGCACAACCAAAAAGTGAAGATTGCCTATGATGATTAATACCGGTAAATGGAGCAAACGGCATGGAGAATGCATTGGTCTTATAAGTTACATCAAACACTATCACATCACCAAAGTTCATATAAGATGCCCTTGATCTCCCATCAGCCCAAAAAACATTTTGGGTTGTTCCATTCTCATCTAATTCAAAACCAGTAAATGGAGCAGATTGAGCCTACGCTTTCCGCCTTCTTTCCGCCAGCGTTATACTCCTCTCCCTGCCTTCTTTACGACGGCGCTATACTCTGCTCCCACCTTCATCCCACAGAAGCGATTATTGTGAGACACTGATCTATGGCGGGTGGGAAGATTCACCGGAGTGTCGAGGGAGAAGCAGAGGGGCGGGATGTCTCGCAGGAGAAGTAGAGCGGGCGAGATGATTTTTACAGCCGTTGGATTTCTATCCAATGGCTGTAAAAAAATTAAGCACACAGATGTTAACTGTGTTGCAGCACAGTAATCTTAAATGATGGGCGACTGTAAACAATGATTTCAAGGCATTCCCTCACACCTTCGACGACCTCTGTGGTTGCTGGGTCGACGGGATGGCTCACCTGGACCCGTGCTGCTGATGGGTGGCGGAATTACACCTGGTTATGGGCAGAGCTGTAGTGGGCGACACTGTGGGAGATTCCAAACATCTATACCTGTTTGCTGGCCAAGGCTCACGCCGTGCATGCTCACAGCGCTTGGCCTTGACATTGGGCTATCGTGCGGGGAGAACGAGAGTGCTCCTGGTAGTGCTGCTGGCCAGATGGAGTTCACCTTGTAATCCCAGCGGTGCTGCTAGCCAGACAATGCGTGGCTTGGTGCAAAACATATTTCGCCTTGGATAGTTGCTGTAATGCATGAGCTTAGGCTTCCAATTGGATTGCTAGGGAAGGGAAGCAGTTTGGAAGGTTGTGATCTGGTTTTGGGTTGAAGAAGAAGAAAGAGATCTGCTTTTGGTGCAAAGAAGAAGGGACGTTGGGAAGAAAAAGAATGCGGTTTTGTAAATATGGATTGACTCGATACCGACTCGAGTTAAAAAATAATACTAATTCTTAATAAATCTTTAAAAATAATGATTTTAATGGACTATGGGTAAAGTTACTAAACTAATTAATTATTGTACAAAATAGTTATAGGTGATAAAATAAAATAAAGATTTCACATTTACCATATTAATGTTAATATAAATAAAGTAATAATTTTAATAAGGAGTTAGTTATGTTGAAAATGGGTTATTAAAATATAACCGTGTAAAAAAATCACAAGCGACGAACCTAAATATCATAATGAAAATAAAGAAAGTTTGAAACTTTTATTAAGTTCAATAATTTAAAATAATTGTATAAATAATACTTTTGAATTAAAATAATACAAATTATTTTAAATAATTTAATCATACGACTTAAATAATTAAATTGCTATGAATAGGGATAACAATTAGAAATTATAACCGTAAACTAAATCATCAAGATCATGGTTAAGTAATTATTATCTCAAAAGAAAATATACTAATAATAATAATTAAATACTTGTTTATAAATTAATAATTACTTTATCATTAGTGAAGTGTGAATAATGATTTAGATAATAAATTTAAAATGTAAAGTCGGATTTAAATAGTTATATCCATGAATAATTTAATATTTAATATTGGTGAATTTTAATAGTGATATATATATTAGTCATTTAGTTGCATGCATTTCTACTCGAATAAAATTATACTTATGTATAATTTTATGTTCTCATTCAGATTAAGATTGTTGGTCACAGTTGCGAGTTTTATTTATAAACTATCCAAGTCAATATAATTATTCGACCACCATGCACTGAGTGCAACCGGTGTGAAGGAATTGACTCAGTCCGACACGGGGCCTCACCCTTAAAATTACTATGTGGGAGTCTTGGTCGATTTGAGTATCTGGCCACCATGCGCCGGAACGCAACTGCAGTCAACTCAATTTGGCACAAGGCAACACTCCCTGATAGATTTAACACATGCCCCCATGCCGAAAGGGGTGACAGGGCGCAATGGTGCAAGACGGCTCATTATGCACTTGTGATACCGAGAGGGTGAGTCAATGGCAAATATCGGTAACTACAGGCCGTAGGCCATGTAGCATGTAAAAACCATGATTTTATTACTAGACTCGAACCTAAATATTATGAAATAAATATCGATGAACCAATATGGTTGGTTACCAAGTCGACAGGTAATGGTTCGACTTAAGGTTACCTTGAAAATACCTATTCATAAATGGATGATGGGGTGTGAGACTTTAATGAAGGGGCTCGTTGAACCTAGGAAATACCTATGGATGATGGGGTATGAGAATTTAATGGAGGGAATGGTTGAAGTGTATATATATACAGGAGGAGGGGATCGTTGAGGGGGAAAAAAACTTTTTCCTAGCTATTAAATTCTTCTTGCCTCCTCTCCGTCCAAGGGGACCTCCCCATTTCTACACGAGTATTTCATCCCTCATCTTATTTGTTTCCATTAGGATTCTTGCATGTAAGGTTTGTTGGAGACACCCTGCTAAGTTGCTAGATCCCTAGCGTCTTATGCATGGGGTTCTTGTCGACTGCTTGGTATGAACTGCTGTGAGTCTTTGGGGTCGGGTGTTTGTTTTGTTGTGGGTGTGCTGCTTTGCTTCATCCTTCGATTGGCAAGAATTGTTGGGATTCTTTGAATTGCTTAGTTGTTTTGTTAATGGACACATCAGAATGGACCTGACAGCCAATAATGGATATGTTAGAATGGACCTAATAGCAAATATTGGACATGTCAGAATGGACCTAACAGCCAATAATGGACATGTCAGAATGGACCTGATAGCCAATAATGGACATGTCAGAATGGACCTAACAGCTAATAATGGACATGTCAGAATGGACCTGACAGCTAAAAATGGACATGTCAGAATGGACCTGACAGCTAATAATGGATATGTCAGATTGGACCTGACAGCCAATAATGGACATGTCAGATTGGACCTGACAGCCAAAAATGGATATGTCAGAATGGACCTTACAGGCAATAATGAACATGTTAGAATGAACCTGACATCCAATAATGACTAATCTCAGAATGACCTGAGAAACCACCTAATCTCAGAATGAACTGGGAGACAAACTTTTAATCTCAGAATGACCTGAGAGCCTATAGAACTACATTGAGTTTGATCCCGACATAGGTATGTAGGCTAATCAAGATTGTTTGATTTCAGCTCACTGAAGGAAGAATGAAGAAAGTATGGTTGGTGGTTCATTTACGAACTCAGGGTAGGAGAATGGATAATAAATTGGACTTCCTTTTATATTCTTGTGTTATACATGTGGCTTTGGGAAACGATCCAAGACTGTGGAACTATTATTATTATGTCTTGACTAACCATAATTTACTTTGAATGAGTAATACTTATGGTTTTAATAGAAATCATGTAACATATAAGTAACGGCCAGACCGGTTAGGGGTTGTCGTTACAGGGTTGGTTTGGTATAATTTCGAGTAACGCCTAGCCAGCTAGGCCCACAATATTGTGAAAATGGCTGGTCGTTACATAGCATTTGTGTGCATTCATGGGATGGTACCTGGATGGGGAGGCCACCCCTTGTAAAACCCGTGATTCGAGTCAGGGTTTTACGTTACCGAACCAGTCGGTTCGATCGTTGGTTCGAGTCGAGTCGGTTTCATGAATCGCGTGCTGAGTCGAGACCAGCCGTGAGTTATGAGCGATGAGAGTCAGGTGTACCTGAATATATGATGATAACGTCGAGAAGATGGTGAGATACGAGTTATCTGAATATATGAAAGTATGCAGTATTTTTTTCTTTTTATATGTTTGATCGTAGAAATAATTTTAGGGCCGAATGACGAATTAGGACGCGTTGGATTATATTCGGGTGGGTTATTAGTTATAGAGCATGCCATTTGGATGTTGTTGTGTTTGTTTTATTTTATGTGATTTTTCCATATTTTTCTAGATTTTTTTAGAATTTATTACGAACTAGTTATTATTTTGACTCGAGTCGGAATCGAGTCAATACTTATTTACGAAACTGCCACTAGAACATTTCTTCTTCTTCCCCGACCATTCTCACCCAAACCCTCGCCGCCGTCGCTGTGTGTCGCCGCCGCCGCCACTGCCGACGCCGTGCTGCCGCCGATCGACGCCGCCCTGCCCCGCCTTGCTGTCGCCGTGCCGCCCCGACCAACCCCGGCCACCGTCGCGCCGCCACGACGCCGGAATCGCCCCACGAAGCCGCCTCGGTCGTCGCCACTCCGGGCCGGATTCCGCCGCCGTCCGGGCCGCTCCGCCGCCGGTGTGACCCTGACGAGCACCCCCTCGACGTCGCCGACGTTTCCCCCACCATCCCGACCGCCGTCGAGGCCGGCCGGAGCCCCGATTGGAGAACGCCGCCGCCGCCGCCCGTTTTCAACGTCGCCGCCGACGGCCATCGCGGCCTCGGTTGCTCTGTTTGACACCGCCATCGGACCAAGCTCGTCGAGCTGGTGCCGATAGACCCCTTGATTGCCCCGTCCCGAATCGTCGCCGGAAAACCGTCGGAATCCGCCGGAAAACCGCCGATACTCGCCGGAAAACCGCCGGAACCGCCGGAAAATTGGATTCGAGGGAAGTCCGCCGGATCATCCGCCGAACGCACCCGGTCCAATCTGATCGGACTTCGGACGCCGCTAGGTGCCGAATTCGAGTTTCGAGCCGCGAAACGGAAACCCTAGCCGTCGCCGATTTTCGACGACGCGAGGTATAATTTATTTTAACTTAATTATTTGAAAGTATTGATTATTAGAATTTGCATGTTATGATTGATGAATTGTGCATTGTAATTACTTATATAAATGTGGATTTAATTTAGAATAAAATATGAAATTTGTGGAATTGTGTGGTGTTAAAAATAGAAGTTATGAAACTAATTAGGGTTATTAAGTAATAATCATGATCTAATGTAAACTAACCTAAGTAGACTTGTTAGAATTGATATAGGTTGATGTGTGACGGTTGATGTGTGATTGTGTTGATTGTGCGTGCATGGTATAGGATATGTGATTCATCATGCGGGCGTTAGTTTTTAGCTTGATTGTGTAGGTACGGTGTAGGAGCTCGCCGCCTAGGCGCGTGGACCCGTTTGGAGCTTCTACCAGGTCCGTTTAGGACTCGTTCTCTGATTTACGCTACTCTCTTGTGTATTTGATTTATTATGTGCAGGACGAGTTAAGTGGCGTTTTATCGAATCCCACTTAACTCGGGCCATTTAGCCAACGATTCTTTCCGGATTAATAACCCTCGAGGATGAGATCCCTCGAGTTTGTTTTCGAACTTCAGATCCAGCTCACGTTGCCTTCGGGCCTATTGTATAAATCCCAACCCAGACCTATATATATGTATAGTTTTCGTGTTTTGGTGAGAGACTGAATGAGGGAAATCCGACTACCGTGCTACGCGAGCGGGCACGTGTGTGTCGACAGTGGGCTCTGGAATGGTGTGCGGGCCGTTTCATTCCCGAGGGATCCTGACAACTCCACCTTTGAGTTCCTCAAACCCGGAGAAGTGTGGAGGTTCACGGGTACTGCATTGCAGCGCATGTCTAGACTTGTGGTTTCAAAGGGTACTGAAGGCGACTGCCCGAGAGTACTCGGCCTTCGTGCTCAAGGCCAGGAGTAATATGGAAGGTGCAGAGGGCGGAAAGGAATGAGATTTGACGCGAGAAGCAATAGAGAAATGGCCGAGGCATGAGAATGTGAAAGATAGGGGGACGCTGTCGACCCGATGGCGACGGCTCCCGTATGTGCCCTGATGAGAGTTCTTGAGGAAGTATATGGTTTTGATTCAACAGGAGAGTTTGCTCTCCTGTGCCAGATTGATATTAGTTATTTTCCGGGCCGGTAACACTCGTTACTGACGGTTTTTCTATATATATGTAGGTGAGGAATGCGAGCGATGAAAGCTGTCGGGACTGCGGAGGAGCAGCACGGAACCGCGCACACATGTACCTGCCGCGTGTAACGTATAATGATGGTGTGTTATTGTTATGTAAACGATAATTTTGATGTGTTTGTTTGAGTGAATTACTTGTTATGCAACGAACCGATAAATATGAATGAGTAGGGAGCCTTGGAGTACAGACTCGGCTCAGGTAAAAATGAATGAGATAATGGTTGAATGTCATGGTAGATTAGTATGTGTTACCGTATTTTTATAAAATAGTATATATTTTCTTTTGGTTTTTCATTTATTATTTTGTCTTGTCTTTGCTTGTACATCATAGCATGCATGTAGGACTACGTTAGAACCCACGCATCCCATCCATGCATTTCATGTTTGCATCTCCATCTTGAGACACCGAGGGCAGATCCGGGTCGGCTTAACCGAACCCAGTAGATTAGCGAACGGTTCGGTCGCCGGTGACATTTCCGGGTCGGTTCACGGGTGAGCCGAAACGGGGTGTTACAATAGTGGTATCAGAGCTAACCCTTGGTTGATTAAGATGGTAGATGCGTTACAGGTTACATGTGTGCCGAAGCTGCTCCGAGCTGTTCCGACAGGTATTTTTCTGTTTTAATGTTTTTGATTGTAGATTTCCTTACAAATCGGTAATGTGACAGGCGAGTAGACTAGAGCAGGAACTACTAGCAGGATGGTGACACAGACCCGCCGGACACAGATCAGGACCCCATCGCCTCCAGTAGCCAGACAGGACAGTCCTAGCCCTGTTCACAGTGACGCCGCCTCCAGTCAACCTAGGACTGCCATGCCACCAATCGAGGTCAGTGTGCCAATTTCAGCTAGCCGACGTGGTGAGAGCCATCGTCGAGACAGTCGCCGCGACCGAGATAGTCGTCGAGACCGAGATAGTCGTCGAGACCGAGATAGTCGCCGGGACCGAGACAGTGGTCGTGACAGTTACTGCACCAGAAGTAGTCAACAGGAGAGAGACGCAGCGATCACCAGGTTGGCGGAAGCTCAGATACAAATGCTACACAGTCAGGAAGAATTTAGGAGACAAATGCAGCAGGACCAACAGGAATTCAGGAGAGAGCTCAGACAGATAGCCCTTTCTGTGGCCAGAACTGAGAAGAGACCAGCAGTGGGTGAAGAGGCACCGGGAGAGCCAGTAGTTTCCACAGACCCTATGCCGCCGCCTCCTCCTCCACCGCTGCAACATAGGGCTACTCCAACGACAGCCCCCTTATTTGCCCCACTTCAGGCGGGGATGAGACCGGACATCAGTGGAACCGCAGCAGTAGGTAGCGGGCAGACTGCAGGCGGAAGTGGAGCTGCAAGATTTGATGGTATACCAGCAGGTACGGGACCACAAATTCCTCGGTATGAGCAAGGAGAAGGATCGAACAGATCAGTGGATACAAGGAAATTGGGACTGTGGCAGTACGAGAAGTTCGTGAAGAATGGTGGACGACCGTTCTTTGGAAAGTTGGACGCGGAAGAGGCATTCTTGTGGATATCGTCAGCCATAGGTGTGTTTGACACTATGGCATGCCCGATGGAGCACCGAGTGCGCATCATCACAGGAGCATTCCAGGACGAAGCCAGGATATGGTGGAGTTCGGTCCAGAATTCTATATTTGCCCATCGTCAGCCCCAGGACATCACATGGGAGGAATTTAGGGCAGAATTCGATGGAAAGTATTTCCCGCCAAACATCAGGAAGAGAAAGGAGCGAGAATTCCAGACGCTGAGGCAGGGACCCATGACGGTGGTACAATACGAGACTAGGTTTAGAACTCTAGAGAGATTTGCACCAGACTTGGTGTCCACCGAAGAAAGAAGGATAGAGCGTTTTTACGAAGGCCTCCATCACGAGATCAGGATGGCCTATTTGGATAGGAAGTTCGCTACCTTTGGTGATGTAGTGAGAGCTGCAGGCGAGGCAGAACGAGTTATAGCTGCTAGACCTCACCAGGATGTTGACCAGAGGCAGCAACATTCGAGGCCATATCAGCCAGAGCAGGGAGAACAGCAGAGACATCAGTCAGATGCACCAGTTGCCATAAGGGCTATGGATGCCCAAGTTCAGGGCTACAGAGCACCCTTCTGTCAGAATTGCCGACGTCGTCATGGAGGTGAGTGCAGAGCAGGCACAAACACATGCTACAGATGCGGTCAGCGAGGACATAGAGCTGCAGAGTGCAGTGTAGGCACAGACGTGTGCTATAGTTGCGGTCAACCAGGGCATAGAGCTGCAACTTGTCCAACCGGCCAGACCCAACAGGTGACGCTCCCAGCACCACCGCAGAGACTTGCGCTCCCAGGTCCCCAGCAACAACCACAGCAGACAGGCAGAGACCAACAGCCACCGAGGCAGCAGCAGAGAGGACTTGTAGCTATCATGACAGGACAAGAACATCAGGCCTTGGATCAGAGAGGAATGCAAACAACGCCACCAGCAGGACTATCCGTCTCGGTACCACCATGGACAGCTGGGAGGGACACAGCCACGATTGCTGAAGCACTGGAGGATACGACAAACGTGACAGGTACGCAAGCGTCTCGCCTTGGATTTCATATTTAGTAGATAGCTACCAGAGTGAAACCTCCTTAATCTAAAATTTCGAGGACGAAATTTTTATAAGGAGGGAAGGTTGTAAAACCCGTGATTCGAGTCAGGGTTTTACGTTACCGAACCAGTCGGTTCGATCGTTGGTTCGAGTCGAGTCGGTTTCATGAATCGCGTGCTGAGTCGAGACCAGCCGTGAGTTATGAGCGATGAGAGTCAGGTGTACCTGAATATATGATGATAACGTCGAGAAGATGGTGAGATACGAGTTATCTGAATATATGAAAGTATGCAGTATTTTTTTCTTTTTATATGTTTGATCGTAGAAATAATTTTAGGGCCGAATGACGAATTAGGACGCGTTGGATTATATTCGGGTGGGTTATTAGTTATAGAGCATGCCATTTGGATGTTGTTGTGTTTGTTTTATTTTATGTGATTTTTCCATATTTTTCTAGATTTTTTTTAGAATTTATTACGAACTAGTTATTATTTTGACTCGAGTCGGAATCGAGTCAATACTAAATTACGAGTTTGCCACTAGTCATGTTTTTCTTCTTCCCCGACCATTCTCACCCAAACCCTCGCCGCCGTCGCTGTGTGTCGCCGCCGCCGCCACTGCCGACGCCGTGCTGCCGCCGATCGACGCCGCCCTGCCCCGCCTTGCTGTCGCCGTGCCGCCCCGACCAACCCCGGCCACCGTCGCGCCGCCACGACGCCGGAATCGCCCCACGAAGCCGCCTCGGTCGTCGCCACTCCGGGCCGGATTCCGCCGCCGTCCGGGCCGCTCCGCCGCCGGTGTGACCCTGACGAGCACCCCCTCGACGTCGCCGACGTTTCCCCCACCATCCCGACCGCCGTCGAGGCCGGCCGGAGCCCCGATTGGAGAACGCCGCCGCCGCCGCCCGTTTTCAACGTCGCCGCCGACGGCCATCGCGGCCTCGGTTGCTCTGTTTGACACCGCCATCGGACCAAGCTCGTCGAGCTGGTGCCGATAGACCCCTTGATTGCCCCGTCCCGAATCGTCGCCGGAAAACCGTCGGAATCCGCCGGAAAACCGCCGATACTCGCCGGAAAACCGCCGGAACCGCCGGAAAATTGGATTCGAGGGAAGTCCGCCGGATCATCCGCCGAACGCACCCGGTCCAATCTGATCGGACTTCGGACGCCGCTAGGTGCCGAATTCGAGTTTCGAGCCGCGAAACGGAAACCCTAGCCGTCGCCGATTTTCGACGACGCGAGGTATAATTTATTTTAACTTAATTATTTGAAAGTATTGATTATTAGAATTTGCATGTTATGATTGATGAATTGTGCATTGTAATTACTTATATAAATGTGGATTTAATTTAGAATAAAATATGAAATTTGTGGAATTGTGTGGTGTTAAAAATAGAAGTTATGAAACTAATTAGGGTTATTAAGTAATAATCATGATCTAATGTAAACTAACCTAAGTAGACTTGTTAGAATTGATATAGGTTGATGTGTGACGGTTGATGTGTGATTGTGTTGATTGTGCGTGCATGGTATAGGATATGTGATTCATCATGCGGGCGTTAGTTTTTAGCTTGATTGTGTAGGTACGGTGTAGGAGCTCGCCGCCTAGGCGCGTGGACCCGTTTGGAGCTTCTACCAGGTCCGTTTAGGACTCGTTCTCTGATTTACGCTACTCTCTTGTGTATTTGATTTATTATGTGCAGGACGAGTTAAGTGGCGTTTTATCGGATCCCACTTAACTCGGGCCATTTAGCCAACAGTTCTTTTCCGGATTAATAACCCTCGAGGATGAGATCCCTCGAGTTTGTTTTCGAACTTCAGATCCAGCTCACGTTGCCTTCGGGCCTATTGTATAAATCCCAACCCAGACCTATATATATGTATAGTTTTCGTGTTTTGGTGAGAGACTGAATGAGGGAAATCCGACTACCGTGCTACGCGAGCGGGCACGTGTGTGTCGACAGTGGGCTCTGGAATGGTGTGCGGGCCGTTTCATTCCCGAGGGATCCTGACAACTCCACCTTTGAGTTCCTCAAACCCGGAGAAGTGTGGAGGTTCACGGGTACTGCATTGCAGCGCATGTCTAGACTTGTGGTTTCAAAGGGTACTGAAGGCGACTGCCCGAGAGTACTCGGCCTTCGTGCTCAAGGCCAGGAGTAATATGGAAGGTGCAGAGGGCGGAAAGGAACGAGATTTGACGCGAGAAGCAATAGAGAAATGGCCGAGGCATGAGAATGTGAAAGATAGGGGGACGCTGTCGACCCGATGGCGACGGCTCCCGTATGTGCCCTGATGAGAGTTCTTGAGGAAGTATATGGTTTTGATTCAACAGGAGAGTTTGCTCTCCTGTGCCAGATTGATATTAGTTATTTTCCGGGCCGGTAACACTCGTTACTGACGGTTTTTCTATATATATGTAGGTGAGGAATGCGAGCGATGAAAGCTGTCGGGACTGCGGAGGAGCAGCACGGAACCGCGCACACATGTACCTGCCGCGTGTAACGTATAATGATGGTGTGTTATTGTTATGTAAACGATAATTTTGATGTGTTTGTTTGAGTGAATTACTTGTTATGCAACGAACCGATAAATATGAATGAGTAGGGAGCCTTGGAGTACAGACTCGGCTCAGGTAAAAATGAATGAGATAATGGTTGAATGTCATGGTAGATTAGTATGTGTTACCGTATTTTTATAAAATAGTATATATTTTCTTTTGGTTTTTCATTTATTATTTTGTCTTGTCTTTGCTTGTACATCATAGCATGCATGTAGGACTACGTTAGAACCCACGCATCCCATCCATGCATTTCATGTTTGCATCTCCATCTTGAGACACCGAGGGCAGATCCGGGTCGGCTTAACCGAACCCAGTAGATTAGCGAACGGTTCGGTCGCCGGTGACATTTCCGGGTCGGTTCACGGGTGAGCCGAAACGGGGTGTTACACCCCTCGCAGCATATAACGAGTTTGGCATAGGCTCATAATGACTAAAAGACTTGTGAAATGATAATTAGGATTATATTTGTAAAGACGGTGGAAAAAAAGAAAAAAAATTTGGACGAAGTCGCGGTCGGGGAAGGACCGAACGTGTTATATTCTTTACCCGCTTAATTCTACCCGGTTAATTATTTATCCATTTTAGTATTTACCTGATTAAATGAAATACTGGTGTAGGGGTGTTTTCACATACCCTAGCTGTCATTTTCATTTTTATAAATTTGGAAATGGGACGTCATTTTTCACATACGGGTGTAGGGGCGTCTTCCTCACCTTAGCCGCCTAGTTCTCCTCTTTCTTACCGGTGTTTCTTCCTTGCTTGGGTATCCTTCTTACTTCCCTCTTCTTAATTTTCTTGCATGCATATTTTTAATTGATAGTAAGCAGAAATTGGAATCCCGTCCATGGCCGAGTAGCCTGAAACTTTGGCAAGATGGGTGACCGTAATAAGAACAATTGCAAGGCAGTCCCTCACACCCCAATCACCTCTCTTGTTGCTGGGTCGAAGGCTGGGCTTGCCATGTTCCTGGTTTCTGGTGGGTGGCAAAATTGCAGCGGTGAATCAGCGGAGTTGCAAGGGTGATGGAAGTGGCGACGTTCTGCTGCAATAGGTGATATAATGGATGTTTGGAGGGGTAGACACCGGTTGTGCTTCGTCGACAACATCATGGGTTCCTTCATAGCAGTTCAGGCTGCCAGAACAGTCCACAACGAACGACCATACTCCATGCAACGTCCAAAGGTGGCAAATCTTTCCTATTTTAATGCCAGCCTGAGGTCATGGAATCAGTGGAGCAAGGTGCGTCTTGAGGCTGGGAGAAGAGGAACATGCCTGGTTTGGTGCAGGACGGCGTCTTGGATCGCTGCTGTAAATCGCGTACATGAGGCCTCCTCGCTTGCTGATTTTATATTGTTGTTGATGGTTTGTTGGGATGTTTAGATGGTGGTTCAATTGGGTTGGAAGAGAAAGACGAACCTGTTTTTAGAGAACAGAAGAATGATGACGGGAAGAAGAAGAAGGAGGAGGAGGAGGGTGGCAGTTTTCTAAATATGGGTTGACTCGATATCGACTCAAGTTAAAAAATAATACGAATGCGTAATAAATCTTTAAAAAATAATCATTTTAATGGGTTATGGGTAAAGTTACTAAACTAATTATTTAATGTACGAAATCTCTACGAGTAATAAAAATACGGTAATGATAAACAATCGATAATTAATCGGCATAATTTAAATGATTAAATTAAATTGGAGGGTTATAAGTAATTAATAAAATAAAGATTTTACCATTACCATATTAAATTTAATATTAGGTAAATAAAGTGATTATTTTAATAACGAGTCAGCAATGTAAAAAATGGGTTATTAAAATATAATCGTGTTGAAGCAGTATATGAAGGACACCCAATAGCATTTGAGGAGTTAAAGGACTTGAAGAAGGCTAACATCTAATACCTACCGGGCAAAGATTATATTTATAAGTGGGAATGGACTATAAATCTTTAACTTGGTTAACCACTTTTAAAGAATTGGCTTAACCCATTATGTTGCACTTTGGGGTTGGTCGTTACAACTGGTATCAGAGCAACTTGGTTCCGTAGTAGATGGTAGGTTAGACTATGGACGTTGGCTAAGGCTGCCAGTCACAGGCCAGAGACTGATGTGTTCTGAGGCTAGCAACGGAGGATGTGTGTGGGAATTTCGGGGACGAAATTTCCTAAGGTGGATAGATTATGAGATCCCTCAACTTAGTCCCACGTCTAATACCTACCGGACAAAGATCCTGTTTGTAAGTGGGAATAGATTATAGATCTTTACCTTCGTTAATTAGTTTTAAAGAAAAGCCTTAGGCCCATTACGTTGCACTTTGGGCTGAGTCATTACAAATAGTATCAAAGCAACCTTGTTCCGTGTTAGATGGTAAGCTGGACTATAGACATTGGCTACGGCTGCCGGTCACGAGCCAGAGAAGGACATGTGCTTTGGCTACCAATAGAGTTTGTGTGTAGAAATTTTGGGGACTAAATTTCTTAAGCTGGGTGGATTGTGAAATCCCTCAACTTAGTCCCACATCTAATACCTACCAGGCAAATATCCTACTTATAAGTAAGAATAGAATATAGATCTTAAACTTAGTTAATCACTTTTAAAGAAATAACTTAGGCCCATTATGTTGCACTTTGGGCCAAGTCATTATAAGTGCTGCATCTACCTGACCACAATAAGCCTCTTGAGGTCCAACTCTATGTGTCATATTTTGCTATTAGTGGGGGTCTAGGAAGGACACCCTGTAGCATTTGAGAGCCACAAACTAGCCTTAAGGAGAACCAAAAGAGGAAGACAAATGAAGCCTTCCTCGAATAGCATTTGAGAGCCACAAACTAGACTTGAAGGATAACCAAAAGAGTAAGACAAATGAAGCATCCACCTCTATGGCACTATCGGAGGAGCCAACACCACATGAGAAAAACATTGTTGATGATGTTGATTTTTGGGCAAACCTCAACATAGAAGAGGAGGAGCCAAGAGGAGAGGACTTCTCACCCTGAGAAGATGCTACTCATGACCCTTAGTTTGGAAGAAATAAGGAGGAACCAAGGGCTACCTGTAAAACCCGTGACTCGAGTCAGGGTATTAGAGACTGAGCCAGTCGGTTCAACTGTTATTTTCAATCGGGTCAATTTTTACAACATGCGTACCGAGCCGAGGCTAGTCTTGTGTTATTAACCATGAGAGTTATGTGTGCCCAAGTATATGATGATAACATTAATAAGACAACAATAGAATGGGTTATTAGAATAAATGAGAAAATGCCAGATTTTTCTTTATTTATTTTAATTAGATCGTAGAACTATTTTATGGTCAATAATGCATTGGGATGTATTACGAGAAGTTTGGGTGAGTTATTAGCTATAGAGCATGTCATTGTAATATTGTGTGTTATTAGCTTATGAGATTTATCACTGTTTTTCTAGATTTTTTAGAATTATTATGAGTTAGTATTGTTTTTCTAGAGTCAAAGTCAAGTCAAGTTTTAATTACGAGATGACCATTCGTTTTTCTCATAGACCATTCATTTTTCTCTCCAACCATTCATTTTTCTCACCGACTATTCGTTTATCTCACTGACCATTTGTTTTTCTCACCCGACCATTCATTTTATTTGATTGTTTTATGATTTTGGTGTGATTATAATAGGTGTTGATTTAAATTTAAATACATGTTAACGGATGATAATAATGAATTAGAGTTATAATTTAAATGCATGTAAATAGATGTTGTCTTGTATGGGTTGATGATGTAATGACCCGGCCCAAAGTTCAACGTAATAGGCCTAAGTCATTTCTTTAAAATGGTTAACCTAAGTTAAATATATATAGTCCATTCCCACTTATAAACATAATCTTCTCCCAATAGGTATTAGATGTGGGACTAAGTTGAGGGATCTCACAATCCACACACCTTAGGAAATTTTATCCCTAAAATGCCTATACTTGGCACGTTGCTAGCCCCAGCCCACGACATTTCTAGCTCGGGACCGGCAGCCTAGCCAATGTCCTTAGTCCAGCCTACTATCTAACAACAAACCAAGTTGCTATGATACCACCTGTAATGACCCGCCTATTCAGAGCCACGAGCCAAGAGCCAAGTGTTACTACACGAAACTAAGTGTGTCGTAAATTAATTTTCTATTAATTTTTAATCATTTTAAATATCCTATAAGCTCGAAATAATTTAAGCACTTGAACCGAACTAAATTCCCACTGCCATGCAAACAATCTCGAAGAAAGAATAGTCTAATAATAGAGTCCTCCAGTTGTCAGGACTCACTAAGTTGCTATTTAATCTTTCAGGGGGTGCTGCCCTGTGTCAGATTGAGTCAATTCATTGACCCCGGTTGCGCTCTGTACATGGTGGTCGGGTATGAAGTCAAGTCAACCAAGACTCTCATATAGTAATTTTTTAAGGGTGCGGCCCTGTGTCGGACAAAGTGAATTCGTTGACCCGAGTTGATGACATGGTCGTCGAATCTGGGCTCAGGCTAACCAGGGCTACTAAAAAGGGAAAATACAACATTTCAAATAATTATACGGACCTGGATAGTTCGCCGCTGAACTTGCTACCGCGACTGACAATCCTAAGCTGAACGAGAAAATAAAATTATACATGAGTATAATTTTATTCAGAGTAGACATGCATGCAACTAAATGACTTAATATATCATTATTAAAACTTGACAACATAAAGCATACAACATTCAACAATATTAAATAATTAATTCTCAACATTTACAATAAATCTAGTAAGATAATTAATTATTCATGTGACAAAACCATTTAAGTCATTCTTTGCATTTTAAATTAATTATTTAAATAACAATTCACACTTGAGTAATGATAAATAATTATTAACTTATAACCATGTATTTAATAATTATTTTTAGTATATTTTCTTTTGAGACGATAATTACTTAACCAATGATCTCGATGATTTGGCTTGCGATTTTAATCTTTAATTACTATCATTATTAATAGCAACTTAGTGAGTACTAGATACTTAATTCATTAAATAAAAGCTTGTGTATTACTATAATAATGTAATATCTTTTTACAAACTCTGAATATTTAACCGGCAATTAAATTGTTCTATTAAATTATTTAAAATGATTTGTATTATCCTAATTCAATGATAATACTAATTTAAATTATTTTAATTTGTTCAACTCAATAAAGACTCGAACTTTATTTATTTTCCTTAAACTATTTAGGTTCAATGCTTGTGATCAGCGCACTATTATCGTTTAATAGCATATTTTTCTACCTTAGTAACTTGGTATTAAAATAATCAACTTTATCTATCTAATATTAAATTTAATATGGTAAAGGTGAAATCTTTATTTCATTAATGACTTATAACCATCCGATTTAAATTAATAACTTATAGTACACCGATTAATTATCAACAATTTATGATTACCATAATTTTATTACTCAAGGCAATTTCGTACGATAATTAATTAGCTTAGCAATTGTAACCCATAATCATTAGAAATAATAATATTAACACGAGTTATGTTATAATGTTTGTCATTTGGTTGTTTAGTTACTTAGGCAAATATAAGCTTTGCCATTTCTACCTGCACATCAAGCCTCTGGATTTTTTT
>JAURVB010002344.1:0-46585 GCA_033002965.1 Piper betle | reverse complement strand
CTGAGCCAGATTGAATTGAGCTGAACCAGACCAAACCAAATTAAACCAGCTCAATCTAGGTTAAGCGAGTGGCCAGGTTAATTGGGGGAACATGATGGACATGAACTCGATCACAGGCAGGCAGACACGAAGGCTGGTAGCAGGTAACGAGGCCGATGAGGGGCAGTGGTGTAAAACCCATGACACGAGTCATGGTTCTATAGTTTGAACCGGTTTATTTCGACTGTTATTTTTACTCTAGTCAATTTTACAACATGCATACTGAGTCAAGGTAGTCGTGTGTTATGAAGCATGAGGGTCACTTGTGTACCCAAGTATATGATGATAATGTCAATAAGACAGTAGTAAAATGAGCTATCAGAATATATGAGAGTACACCCAATTTTTTATTATTTTAGTACTAGACATTATAATTATTTTTTAAGCCAAATAACGCATTAGGATGTGTTATAGGGCAGTTTAAGTGGGTTAATAGTTATAAAGCATGTCATTGAGATGTTGTGGCATGTATTATATTTCATGGTATTTTCCCTATTTTTGATTTTTAGGATTTATTACGAGTTAGTTATTATTTTTAACTCGAGTCAAACTAGAATCAAGTTTTATTTATGATATCGCCACCAAAACATTTCTTCCTCCCGACATTTCCCCAAACCCACAATGCCGCCCCTGTACTTGTCGCCGCCACTGCCACCGATGCCGCCCCGCCACTGATACGACACCGCCAAGCCCCACCACGCCGTGCTTTGTGCCACCCCAAAGGCCGTTGGCCCTCACCCAATCTCCATGATTCGAGGAGGCGTGTCCTAACGCCACGCTCTCATCGCTGATTCTGCCACTAGCGTTCATTGCCGCCGACATCCAAATGCCGCCTCGACGTCATTGACCCTCCCACAACCTTCGCTGACTAGAGTGGGGCCCATCGCCGTCCATCCTGGCCAGATCTTGTCACCCACCACCAACTGCCCCTATTTTGCCCTTTTTTGGTGAGTCGCCGCCTCTGCCGACCATGTCAGTGTTGTAGACCTGTCAAGCTTGCCGAGCCAGTGTCAACGACACACTATACCACTACTATCCCGCTAGTAGATGCCACTAGTGACTGCTACTGGAAAGCTTCTAAAAAGCCACCGAAACCCGAAGGAAAATTGCTCGAATACTGGAAAACCGGATTCACTAAAATTCACTGGATCTTCAGCCAAACTCATCCAATCGAACCCGATCAAACTTTGTGTACCGCCAAGCGCCGAATTTGATCTCCAAGATGTGGGCCGAATTTAATTATTGAAAATTGATGATTATTAGCACAATATGTTAGGATTCATTAATTGTCGTGATAAATATTTGAATGTGAATAAAGTGATGATTTGCATGATTTGATTGATAGTCAACGAATTTTAGTGATCTAATTAGGTAAATTAAATATAAGCATGCTAATTGACTGTAACGTAACTTAGAAAAACATAATGAATTTGGTATGTATAGGATGAGTTAGAAATATTCCTACACTGATGATTATTGATTGTCGATAGATGATGATTACATTGTAAGTGTGATGTTCATGATGAGTTTGATACATCATTCAGTTAATGGGTGTTGGCTTCTAGATTTGACATGTAGGTACAAAGTAAGAGCTTACCGCATAGGCACGCAACCATGATGTTTGTTTTATTATTTGCAGGATAGGTTACGTAGCATTTTATCAGATCCCACATAACCTAGGTCATCTAATCAATCAATTTTTCGGATTAATAACCCTCGAGGATGACATCCCACTAGTTTGATTTAGAAAATAAAATCCACCGCATTCACCTTCGGGTATGTTATATAAATCACTTCCCAAACCTATATATAATTTTCTCGAGTTTTCAGTGAAACAAGAGCAAGGAAAACCGACTCGCATGTATCATGAGTGGGTGCATGCGCCAGTCAAAGTGGGCTCTTGATTAGTGAGCGGGTTGTTCCAATCACGAGGGATCTTGTCAACTCCCATTTTGAGTTCTCACACCCAGAGAAACGCAGAGGATTATGGGTATTGTTTAGTGCAGCGAATGTCCGAAATTGTGGTTCAAAGGGTGCTAAAGGCGACTGCTTGAGAGTACTTGGCTTTCATGCTCAAGGCTAGGAGAATTATGGAGGGAAGGTGAGGGCTTAGGATGTACTAGTAGTCCCAAGGGACTAAGAAAAAGAAAATGCTAAGAGAGGAATCACGTCAGTCAGTTCGAGATGCTATCGGGTCTACAGCCCATTGGCTCCTTAGTAGATCCCCTTAGGAGTGTTCACGAGAAGTGTATAAAAGTTTTCTTCAAAATGAAAGTTTGCACTCATTTGCTAGTTTGTTATGTAGTTATATTTTTGAACCAGTAACATTCATTACTGACGTTTTTTCTTTATATATATTTAGGTGAGGATTAAATACTAGATATGCTAGCTTGGACAGAGGAGCAATGACCTACCTTATACACACACACATGTGCACCAACCAAATGTTTATTTTGATTGTTTTAATTATTTTGTTATGATATTATGAAAAAAAATGAAATACTTATGATGATGATTTTGGTATATAGAAATGCATATTGATAACAGGATCTGAAACATATATGTTAGTGTAAAGATTGCATGATAAAAGTAAAGATGAACAAATGAGTAGGTGGGTGGAGACCCAAGAACGTATGATATTTTGATGTAGCCAAATTAAATGTTTCCGTGAAAAATATTGTGTAATGGATGCTGATTGTTTTATATATTTATACATGATGATTTGACAAGGTGGCCTCTAATTTTACTTTTAAGGGAGGCTCTGTCCGTTTTATTTCGGGAATTCTTATCAATTTTATCGCCATTATTTTTTGTATGAATTGGTTGTCATGTCATCCATGTCGTAGCATGTTAGGATTCCGTGCATTCATCCATACATAGCGGTCAGTATATTGCATCTTAAGAGTAGTCCACTCAGGACTCATGACGGTCCAGTTCAGTTTGCGAGTGAGCTGGATTCAAGGTGTCAAAGGCAGTGTCCATCGCCAGAAAACACCAATGGAGGCACAGCTGGGGCCGCCACTGGTTGGGATCGATGGCCCATGTTACAAGGAACATGATGGTGGTGGCGACCCGGTGGAATCCGGCCAGTGGCTGGCTGGAAAATGGCCAGAAGAGAGGGTGATATTGCTACCATGTGCGGGGATGTCGCCAGCAATGATCACAGCCATGGTGGTTGTCGTGGGTTGTAACAAAATGGAGATCTCGGCAATATAAAGTTGTGAGGGTGGTCCAGTCTCACCAGAGGACACTCGCTCGAGCTGGACAATAGCCCAAAAGCCTGGCGGTGGTGGCAAAATTCAAATGCAAAATTGTCGTCACTTGCAGCGATTGTGATGGCAAAAGTTGCAATGGTAGGTATGGATTGATAGCTGACTGCAAGATGGACACGACCGTACCAATCTAGTGGTCGGAGGGCTGATGTCTCACCAACAGCTAGGCAAACTGGTCGCCAGTTCTAATGTGAAAACCATCCAAAATCTTGGGAGTCTCTCGAAATAAATGGGTGAAGCTAAGGCTGAGTATACGGCTCAAATATTGCCACAGGGCACGATTTAGACATTCTACAACTCATGGCCTAATGAGGCCCACCTATGGGTATATGCAATATACATATGGATGGAAAGCTTGGATCAAGACCATTCAAAGTTAAAACTAATTCAAGTTCTAAAAGTTTGCTCTATTAGATGGAATCGAGGCAAGAAGGCTAACTGAGCCTCAAACCCTAAATTCAATCAAACGAGACCCACAAAGGCACAATCTAGTAATTCAAAATCCCTTTGCAGCATGCAAATGAAATACCTTAAAAATCTCAAATGGATACTAAATGCTGCAACAGCCTAGATCTAAGCCTAAAACACTAGCTAACTCGTACAAAATCCATTTGCATAGCACATGTATACACTAATAACTCGTGTTTTGATGTATTTATTATATACATGTCAGGCATACTCAGTCACTATAACATGCTCATATAGCTATCTAGGCCTCATACTCATATTCTTAAAATTGGTCTGCCTCAAACTCGTTCGAACTAACTTGAGACAGGCTCGAACCGAGCATCCTACAAACGGGTAAAACCCTAACCCGAAACCGGGTTTTATAAATGTCATGCACAAATTACTAACATATAATTTAACCATATATACACTTACTAAATAACTATAAGAGACTTGTTAATCTAATAGATTTACCCCTTAAAATTAAGTTGAAGGACATCAATTTTGAATTAATCAATAACTTACTACTAGCTTAACTCCATGCAAACATAGGCTACAACTTTAAATGGCTGACTTTACATAACACACATCAACAAAATATTAATACACACATGACTTCCTAAAATAAAAACTAAGCCTAAGGTTCAAATCCTTTGTAACTACTTATTCAATTGTATACTGATTCATAACCCGAATTCAATAGTTGTTAACATAGCTTACTAGATTAGTTTATATTAAATCTCATATGTAATATACATACCCAATATCTCTATCCCAATAATTAAACAATAATGCAATGACAATATCTAGTTGACTTTTAAGTCAGCAGTTATTAGCCCATAAATTTATTTGCTAGTTAATACATGACAACAACCCAAATATTAAAACATTTGAAGTGAAGATAATTCATCCAATGATTGAATTATATGAATCGATAGATATAGCCATTCTTTCTTGGGTGAGAGCATCAGACACCCAAAAGATGGTCCATGCATGCATGCCTATCCACCTAAGAATAACAAGAAAAAACAAAACAAATACTGAAAAGGTGAATGCTAAGGAGAGATGCAAAAGGCAGAAGAGAGGCTTGCTGGCTATGGTAGGTAACATGATCAGACCTACCCCTCCCCCATTCATTTTTATATACATCTAAAAAAACCTCCACCCAAAATACCCAACCACTCCAACCAAACCCATGATTTTAAAAGATGTCAGCGTCATCCCTTGTACCCACAGATGCATAACTCATCCGATTTCACTCAAACTCAGATTGGCGGCGATCCGATTTAAAAAATAATGTGAATCAGCTAGGCTTGAATTGGTCCTCGAATCGGCCGATTCCGGCCGGCGGCGGGGTGGCGGCAAGGGCGGTGACGGCCGACCGGGGGGGCCGGGGCTAGGGGGCAACGGCGGCGTGGGATGGGGTGGCGAGGGAGGCGATGGGGCGGCGAGGCAGTGCGGGCGAGCTGCGAGGGCGGGGTTTGGCGGCGAGGCGGGGCGGGGCGAGCTGCGAGGGCGGGGCTAGGCGGCAAGGCGGGGCAGAAGGCGAGGAGGGGGGGGCGATGGGGCATTAGGGCGGCGACGGGGAGGGTCCGGGGACGCGGGGGGGGGGGGTGGGGGAGGGGGCGATGGGGCGACGGGGTGGCGAGGGCGGCAGGGCGGGGGAGAACGAGGGATGAAATATAAGTGGCATTCTAGTAATTAAAAGTTGACTCGACTAATTCAAAATAATTTTAAAAAAGTCCAAAAAATATAAAAAAATATCATAAAATATAATACATATTATAACATGAAAATTATATCAAAATGACATATTCTATACTAATAACCCACTAATTTTGATTAAGTTAAAAATTATGTATAAGACCGATTAAGGCCGATTCAACTGAACCAATTCCTGTCCGATTTAGACCGATTCCGATTCCGATTCCGACTCCTTCGAAAACCGATTCCAATTCCGATTCCGATTTTTGCAACCATGCTTGTACCATAAAATCTCAACCCAAGAAAAAAAAATGTATCCCACCAATAAAAAATGAAAACACTCTACGCTCCATAACCACGTACATGTTCCCGGCATTGCACCACATCCCCTGGTTATGCCATTTTTTAGACTAGGTTCTCACAACTATATCTGTGGATGATGTCAAGATCCCTTTTTACTTTGCTGATAAAATGAGGAAATACAAGGAAGGAAAATCCCAATAGGAAACATTGATTGCTGTAAAGTGTGGAACACTCAAGGGAAAAGATAAGTTAGAGGTTGTTTATTATTATTGTAAAAAGACTGGGCATCTCAAAACGAATCATAAGAAAGGGTTGCAAGATTTTGAGAAAGAAGGATGAAGGATTTGACCAAAATGATATAGGTTATAGTAGTGGAGTTCTTCTATCATCTACAGAAGGAGAGAATTGAGGAGATGATTGGATTTTGGATTTCGGTTGCTCATATCACGTGTCCGAATAAAAATTGCTTCGACTCAGACAAATAAGCTGAATTTGGAACTATAACAATAATAGATAACTCTACATGCAAGGTAATTGTGGAAGGGAAAGTTAAAATCAAAATATTTGATGGACATGTGAGGACGGTGTGTAACATCCCGATTTCGGTTCGCCTAAGAACCAAATCAGAAATGTTACGATCGAGTCGAGTTATATTTAAAGTTGTTAGTCGGTAAGACTTGATCGATAAAATAAATCGAAACAACCTTCTTTGTATCATGAGAATGAAAGACATTGTTAAATATGCGTCAAAACACATAAAATATATGTAAAAGTAATAGAAAAAGAAAGCGTCGAGCTCAAGTATGCGTAGCATTTTTCTATCTTTCCACTAAAGTCGACTCAGCATGTGCAAGACCTACATATATTATATAAACAATGTCAGTAACGATTGTTAATAGTTTGAAAAATAACTAATACAATCTAACAAGTAGGTATTCCATTATTCACGAAAACGTATGAAACTTTAAGATTGCCTCATACTAGGCAATAAGCAAACATACTTAAGCAAGCAAGTTCTAGCTCGCATGTACGGCTAATGTTCATAATCATACATACAACGCTTACACCCTCACATCCTCCATATTTTACATATCTTATGCACAACTAATATTTGCTTACCGCCTAGTGTGAGGTAATCTTGAAGTTTCATTCATGGGTAATAGAATACCCATTTGATAGATTGTATTAGTTATTTTTTAGACTAGTGACACTCGTTACTGATATTTTTCATATAATATATGTAGGTCTTGCAAATGCTGAGTTGAGTTTGGTAGAAAGAGAGATAAATGCTACACACACTTGTGCTCGACGTATTTTTTTCTTACATTTACTTATATTTGATGTGTTTAGACGTGTATTTAACAATGTCTTCCATTCTCATGGCACCAAGTGGGTTGTTTAGATCTATTTTATCGATCGACTCTTACTGGCCAACATTTTTAAACATGACTCGATTCGATTGTAATATTTCTAATTCGGTTCTTAGGTGAACAGAAATTGATGTTTTATAATTGGTATCAGGGCCATGTCTTAGTCAAGTGAGATGGAAGACTTTTGTTTTAAGCTAAGTGTGTGGAGCTGTCCTTAGCCAAGCTGACAAGTATTTCCTTTGGTATTTTCTCTTAATTTCAGATTTTTGCTTAGTTAGACTTGAGCAATGCATGTTTCAGTGTTAATGAAAATTGTGAGATGGATATAAGATAATAATTTTAGTAGATGCCAGTATGGATCTCACAGGCATGTCATGATAAGTTGAGAGACTCATCCTTCCTTTTATTGTGCTAGAGATTTGGACTACTTAAATTGTTCATATATTTAGTTAGCTAAAGTTGAGACGAATAGTGACCAGGAGTATTTGGAGCATTAGGACATTGCAACACTAGTCCATCTTTTGCTTGTCACCACATCAGTCTTTCCTTAGGACATGGTGTATATTGTGAGACAAAATTATTAGAGATGGCACATACAAGGAGTTTGAAGCATGGAGACACTAACAAGGTTAGTTGGCGCATGAGTTGGACTATCGTGTGCCCTAGATAAATCCATTAGTCATAGTCTGAGCCCTACTTTGAAGAACTTGGACGTTCAAACAGATGCATGCAAATGAAGAATGTGGCTATGACAATGGAGTCACTGAAGTACTTGGAGCACAGATGAGAGTTTGGGCAAATTACTTAAGATGGACCACTTCTAGGAGATAGCAGTGGATGAGGATGAGTAGCAGGTGGATCTACGGTGCCATGGACACTTCACTACCTCCCCCTCTTCCACTAGTGTATGTCTGTCCTAAGAATATTGCTAGCCACTCTTCAACAAATACAGTCATGAACACACCAAGGATGAGTAAGATTACCGTTGACCACTGATTTAGAAAGTTGATCAGATTTCACTCGATCTGTCAACACTAGATCAGTGATTTCTAGTGAGAGGCAATCAGCTGTTATGGGAATAATTACTCTAGATTTTAGGAGAACAGTGTGGCTCAACATTATTTTTCCATCGTACGTGCCACCAATATGATCCTGACCCCTCCGGATCAGATACCCATGGTTGGATAATCTGAGCCAAGTTGATCGAGCTACCTCTGGGAGATAGACAAATGGAAATAAACATGTCAAAGGTAGTAGTGGGTTCACAAAGTACATGATTAGAATATAATCTTTAGCAGTTGGAAGTACTACCACTATCTGAGTTGCACAACCACCGTCCGAGTAGCACAACTACCATCCGTGATACACAACCACCGCTTGTATTTTGCACTACCACCGACCAAGTGGGGAAGTTATTGTGGAAGTAAGGGCCAAGTAGTTACCTCACCCTATAGGTGGATAACTACTTGGAGATTTTCATAGCTTTGCACAAAGACTGCATGTCACAGCATTGACGGCAGAGTTGGGTTAGAGATTGAGGACAAGATATAACTATGGTAACATCAGTCGGGCAGAAGAAAGTTAGGTGCACTGAGATAATTTGAGGAAATGGTACATGATTGACTTCACTAGCCATCTTGCATACCATCACCTTAACCTAACATCCATGGGTCAGACGTGTGTTGCAAGATAGTGTTAGTTACAGTCTTAGAAGGATCATCAGATAGTATTAGTGTGTCTTTTAGGGATGTATATGGACAGAGTCTTAGAACAATGCAATGTGACATCCAGATGAGATGGCCACACTAGTCAGATTGTTCAATCAGCATGAAAGCAGATGTATGAGTAATAGTCAGGGTATACAGATCATGCAGATGGTTAGACATGAAGTGTGACCTCAACCAACAAGAGGAGTTCGACTCGTATTAGAATTTTGGCATAGATGATGGGTTTATTGAGGGAGCGTCCATTAGGGCAACATTGTTTTCCTTTTGCTTTGTTAGCACGATTAGATTTTTACCTTGAGACATAGGATTTAGCCTTTGCCCTGAGAATAGGAGGTATCTTCGTGGTACTGTTTAGGATTTACAGTCTAGGTAGCCGATGATAGGCTAGTATGGAGGAGACAACTTCACCCAGGCTTGGGAGTGATACATACAGGGGCTTAGTCTGACTGGATCACGCTGACCTGTTAGAAACACACTAGTGTATGCTCATGTTAATTGACAGCTTTGCTTGAGAGTCTACCACAGTATCAAGAGTCGTGTGAGTCAAAATTAGTACTACAAATCGGTATAGGACGGCAGGTCACACACCATCGAAGAGTGAATGAGACACATTTCAAACCTTAATATCAGTCCCCGTAGACTCAAGGAGAGACAATGAGTCTTTGGGTTGTTTGAACCCCGCCCATTTGGAAGCGCGTGACTAGTACGGTATCGAGAAACGCATGCCTACTCTTAGTTAATTGAATTAGATTTACTTAGGAGCCATCTCTTAGGCTTGTCATTGAATAGTTGTTCCATAGGCTGGCCACCTATGGCGGAGTCTAATCATGATGATCTTCGAGTCATGTCCATAGACCTACCCATATGTTTGAACCACCCAATATCCTATACAAAGTTTTTCCATTACCCTTATAACTCATTTGGAGACCCTCATTACATACCTAGTAGGATTTTCATAGCTTAGTATACTCTCCCAGTAGCCTCGATGTCAAACTATGTGAGGGTAAGACACTTCATAGTTACATTTGTATAGCAGTGTGACCAGTTTTTCGTTGGAATTTCATTCACTTGTCACGTGACCAAAGGTGTCAGAGAGAGTTGAGCCTCTACCCGAGTATTTTCACACTCACCCTTCTAGATATATCCATCATACTATCTGCTTTTCAAATAATGAGATGGGCAAACGTTGACCAGCACACATACCACTGACCAAATGCAGATCCTATAGTTCCATGTATAGTATGTTCTCATACTCCTTGAGACACGTTGTATATATACACGTGTTTTTGCCTTCATTCCATCACAGAGAGCCCTCTTCAATAGTGTTAGTATTTAAGTAGATAGTTGCAAGAGCCATAGCACATAGTAGAGTCATAGCAGCTGTCATTGTTCCATTATGGAACATAGTGAGTTATTTGACTCGTGAACGAGTTGGCTATGAACAACTAAGCGGTCGAATTTCTCTTACATGGATACCTGAGTGTTTGACGTGGATTGGCGATAATGAACCATACAACCCATTAGTATATACCCTTACTTGGTAATAGAGTCCACCATATGCTAGCAAGACTCGCATGACACCCTAGTATAGTCTGGATCTATAGCAGAGTGCCCTGAGGGTACACATACTTGACCTAACATTGATGAGGATTAGGGAGACATGGGTAGATGTTAAGCAGCAAACCTCACACTGACATAGTTTTTCTTCTGATGTACCCCAGACTAGTACCCTGCAATACTTTAGAGTACCTACTTACCACCTAGTAGACCCTTGGGTGAACCTAGATTTTGCCTGCCAAGGTCAATGCATTCCAGTACCAATAGTTTGCACCGACTCTAGGAGCTAGTCCAGTGAGCCAATTCGAGCATGTATGGTCAATCCAATCAATGATTCCAGCATGCATAACCTATTTCACCTGATGATTCGATCGTGTATAGTTCGTCCAGCCAAATTATTAAGGAGCTAGGGATCTTTGTCAGTGTTTAGTGTTCTAACATCATGTTGGTCTGTTTGGGCCATATGCAGCTAGCCTTTGAGGGAGAGCTATTCCCCAGGTTATAGCTTAACAACTTTAGTTTTGCCAGCTCAGTGACATCTTTAGTTGAGACTTCCGATCATAGCTGATATACGAAATTTCGAGGATAGAATTTTTTAAGGAGGAGAGGTAAAACCCTATTTTCAGCTTAGCATTTTACTCGGTGTAGGTTGCCCGGTTCGAACTAGTCTCGAGTTGGTTTGAGCGAGCTCAAGCCAAAAAAATTTTAAGAATATAAGTATGAGGCCTAGATGGCCATAGGAGTATGTTATGAAGGTTGAGTATGCCGGCATGCATATAATAGTTTCAGTTATGATAGAGTAGACCATGAATTATCATTATATACACGGGTATACATATGATTTTTATGAGTTTAGCCAGGATTATATACCTAGATGTAGGTCATTGCAATGTTTAGTATCTGTTTGGGATTTTTTAGATATTTCATTTCCATGTAGCACAGGAATTTCGGATCACTGGATTGTGCCCTTATGGGCCCAACTTGATTGCCTATTTAGCCTTCTTGCCTTGATTCTCGCCTATAGAGTCATTTTTAGGACTCGAGTCAATTTTGACTTTGAACGGCCTTGATCCGAGCTTTCCATGCATATGTATATTGCATATACCCATAGGTGGGACCCACTAGACCATGAGTTGTCAGGCATTCAAATCGTACCATGCGGCACGAACTGAGCCGTCCACGTCAACCCAAGCATTCTCATTTTGATTTTAAGGGGCTTTCCCTTGATTTTGTATGTTTTCACTTTATCACCACCACCACTACAGCTCGCCGCCGGTGAGTCTCAACCTCGCTCCCAGCCACCTGATCGGTATGACCGTAACTACCTCACAGCCGGCTATCAGTTTGTACCCACTGTCACCATCGTCTCCACGGCAATCGCTGTCGGCGATCGAGTTTTTATCACTTTCCATGATCGTCACCAACACCCTTTCTAGCTATTTTCCGGCGCCGGCAAGCCACCTCTGGCCGATCTGACCACCCACACAGCTACATCTTGCCAAGATCTTCATTTTCTGACTACACACGACCACTGTTAGGGCCTCGATTGAAGTCGTCGACATCGTCGCACCCGGCGGTGATTCCACATCTTTCCAGCCAGCCGATAGCTGAACCTTGCCGGTCGTCATTGTCATCGCAACCAGCAGTGACCCCAGCCACATTGAAGTCATCATTTTCTGGCAATAGGCACCAGCACGCTCCATTCAGTCTGTTTGCCAATGGACGCGTCCGCCACCCTTGTCGCGTCCATCTGGCCATGCCCAAGTCCACCAATCTAAATCCGTGTCTGTGTCCATCACTCCAAACCAGCTCAGCTGACCAAGCCTAGTAGTTTATTAACCCAAACCATGCTGAATCAGCCCAACTAGGTCTGGCTTAGCTCGATTCGATTTGATTCAACTCAATTTCATCCCGTTTTTTGCCATTTCTTGATGGTTTTTTGTAATTCGAGAAAAGGGGAATATTCGCATTGTTTGACATGTTTCAAAGTTATAAGTATTTTCTTTACTTATTAATTATTTTATATATTTATTTATTCATGATTGCTCATTTCTTACTATTTATATATTTCTTGACTATGATGAATGATTATGTGACTAGTTGTTGTTATTGATAATGTATTTATTCTTAGATATTATTTTTGTTCACGTTTATCTTATTTTATATATTTAAATGATTGATTATTAGTTATTTTTTACTTGTGTTATTATTATACATATTTAGTCGTATGTTCGTATATTGAATATTTATATTAATATTCTTCATGATTAATTAATATTAGTTATATATTTATTTATTTGTCAATTGGTTTATTTAATTATTTATTTGATTGTTTATTTAATTATTTATATATTTACTAACACGAGTATATATGATATTTACCTGTGTCTAGTCGTGTATTTGTATAGAATAATTATATTATTATTTTATTATTTAAATATTATTTATATTCATATATTTATTATTTTTCTAATTATCTATGTGCGTATTTATTTGTTTGTTTGTTTATTTTTATTTATTATTATTATTATGTCTTGATTTACATATTGTATGTTTAGTTGTAGATTTTTTTAGCATTGTTTTATTTATGAGGATGTATTGATTATATGAGCACACACCACGAGCATACATCATATAAAGTTATCGGTATTTTACTTAGCATTAGGTTTCGACATAGATTACGGAGTTCGAGCTCACCATAGATGTGTCTATGAGCTTGGAGCTTAAACTACAAGTCTGTACGACTCTCCCTCTCTTCTTGACTCTATGTGTGTGGAATTCAATCATGTTTTAGATGTAGGACTACATCGACGGTGTTTTATTAGATCTTTCCAATGTCAGGCTATTTAACCGTGTTTTCTACACATGTTTAATAAAACTACAAAGATGAGAAATATTTGACATAAGTTGTAACACCCGATTTTCATTCGCTTAAGAACCGAATCAGAAATAATCACATCAGTAACGTTTAATGTTGTCGGTCTGACAGGACTCGATCGATAAAATATATCAAAACAACCGTCTTGGTTTCATGAGAATGGAAGATACTGTTAAATACACATCAAAACACATCGAACATAAATAAAAGTAAGAAAGTAAATAAATGCACTGAGCTCACATGTATGCAATATTTATCTGTCTTCCCACCAAAGTCAACTCAAGATTACAAGACCTATATATATTATATGAAAAACGTCAGTAACAAATGTTACTGGGCCAAAAATAACAAATACAAACTGGCAAATTAGTATTCCATTACCCACGAAAACTTATGAAACTTCAAGATTGCCTCAAACTGGGCAGTAAGCAAACATACTTAAACAAGTGTCGACTTCTATACACAACTCATAATAATAATTATACATACAATGCTTACGCCCTCACATCTTCCTTATCACCGCCACTTTACTCGAGTGGCAAAAAGAACAGTTAAGTTAGTGCCATAAATTTTAGAAATGTGTTGCATTACGCAGTACCCTTATACACCGCACTACCTCCGTGTTTGAAGGAGTACTAGTGCGGTCCATGCATATCTCCATACCACTCATTCTCTTCTTCATGAAATCTGTAAAAATGTGTGTACTTGTATAATAGGCTTAGGAAGAGGCTAGTATCATACATTTTTGGAGCTTTAGTTCGAAAAATAACAAGGGATCTCATCCTTGTAGTTTTATTTAACAGGTGTAAAAATGCAGGTAAATGGCCCGACATCGGACAGATCCGATAAAATACTGTCAATGTCATCCTACATCTAAAACACAATTAAACTTTACACACAAGGAGTCAAGAAGAGAGGGAGAGCCCTAAGGACCTGTGGTCCAAGCTCCAAGTATATCTACACATCTACGGCGAGCTCGATCTCCGAAACCTACATCGGAGCCCACTACTAAGTAAAATACTCAACATCTCTATATGATACATGTTCGTGGTATGTGCTCATATCATCAATACTTTCTAATAAAGAAAATAGTGCTAACAAACATATAACTAAACATATAGCACAAAAATTGAGATATAATAATAATAATTAATAATTAATTAATTAAACAAGAAAATAAACTAATAGATAATTAGATATATGTTAAATACATATACATAAATAATGTTCAAATCATAAAACTATAATATGATTATAGTATATAAATAATTAATAAATGATTAAATATTAATTCAATAAATAAATAAATAAATAGTTAATATTCATTAATCATGAATAATATTAATAACCTAGTTATACAACATCAAAGTGCATGATTAAATACAAATAAATAATAACATACACACGAACATACAAATAAATATATAAATGTATAATTTAATAACATAATAAGACTAATATTAATAAGTAAATATAATATTAATAATAACAAATAATAATGTAAGCATTCATGATATATGATAAACATATAAAAATAATAATAATGAGTGAATAAATAAATAAATAAATAATAAAGAAAAATAAGCATAACAACTAAACTTGCTAAAATCATGTGAATATGCATTTAAACTAATATAAAGGTTCTCAAATTACAAAAAACAGTCCAAGAACGGATGAAAACGGTCTAAAAATAAGCTGAACCAGACCGAATCGAGCTAAACCAGATCAGATTGGGCTGAGTCAACATGGTTTGGGTTAAATAAACTGTTGGGCTAGGTCGCCTACGTTGATGGACACGGACAAGGACAAGGGCTGGCAAACTCGAGCATGACCAGGCAAAAGCAAAAGCAAGCAGGAGAACGCAAACCGGGTAAATGGGATGAACGGGGTGGTAGTGCCCTGACAGAAAACACAGATGGCGATGTGGCTGGGGTCCCTGTCAATCGGGATCGACATGGGGCATCAAAGTGGAGCTGCTGGTGGTGACCATGGGCAGAGTCCAGCCACTAGCTGGCTAGATAGAAAATAGCAAGCGAGTAGATCGCCGCCGGGTGCGGTGACATCACCAGCGGCAATCGTGGTCGTGGGTAGTCTCAAAATGTCAGCCTTGATGAGAAGAACCTATCTAGGCTAACGGTCGGTGGTGTCCAAGCTGTGGCTGGCCCAAAAATGGCCAGAAACAACGGTGGTCGGCGTCGGTCCAGAACAGTAGATGTTGGCGAGGGGAAGCTGTCAGGGTGGTCAGCTTCAACGGAGGGCACTTGCCGGTGGCGGTGATGGCAAAAGTCAACAGCATAATGTCATCACCGGTGGCGAGTGCGAGGGAATCAGTGGCAATCGTGGGTACGAATTGATCACCGGCCGTGATGTGGTCACCATCATACCAATCCGATGACCAGGGGCATGGCGGAGACTCATCGGCGTGGTGGCATCAAGGTGAAAATCTTGTAAAATCATTGCGAAATCACCAAAAATCAAAGGGTGAAGATAAAGCTGAGTGGATGACTCGGATCTTCCCACTTGGCATGATTTGGACATTTGAAAACTCGTGGCCTAGTGGGGCCCACATGTGGGTATATGTACTATACATGTGGACGGAAAGCTTGGATCGAGACCCTCTTAAGGTCCAAACTAACTCAAGTCCTCAAAGTGACTCTATAGGTGGGAATCAAGACAAGAAGGCTAGCTAGGCTTCAAACCCTAAACTAATCTAGCTAGGCCCATAGGGCACAATCCAGTGGTCCAAAATCCTTGTGATGCATTCAATGAGATACCCTAAAAATCTCAAATGGATACTAATGTTGCAATGGCCTAGATATAGACCTAACATCCAGGCTAACTCATAAAAATAATATGTATACCTCGTGTATATACCGATTACTCAAGGTCAACTATATCATAACTGAAACTATCATATGCATGTCGGGCATACTCAACACCCATAACATGCTCATACGGCTAGTTGGGCCCCATACTCATATTCTGAAAATTAATCTCGCTCAAGCTCGCTCAAACTGACTCGATAGTGACCCGAACAAGGAAGAACTAAAATTAGGTAAAACCCTAGCCCGAAAAAGGGGTTTTACATAAGCGTTTTCCCTAAACCTATTATATAAGTACATGCATTTTTATGGATTTCACGAATAAGAAAATGAACGGTATGAAGATATGTATGAACCATACAAGTACTCTTTCAAACCTTGAGGTAGTGCGGTTTATGAGGGTAGTGCATAATGCAACACATTTTCAGAATTCATGGCACTAAATTAACTATTCCTTTTGCCACTCGAGTATCGTGGCAGATGAAATATAGAAGATGTGAGTCCATAAGCATTGTATGTATAAATATAAACATTAGTCGTGGATGTGAGCCAGCACTTGCTTAAGTATGATTGATTACCGCCTAGTGTGAGGCAATCTTAAAGTTTCATAAGTTTCATAGGTAATAAAATACCAATTTAACAGATGACTAATATTAATTTATAATGAACAATATCAATATAAACATCTAATATAAGAACATATGATTAAATATGTATAAATACTAACACCGTGTAAGAAAATAATTAATAATCAATTAATTAAATAAATAAAATAAGATATACATAAAAAAATATCTATGAATAAATACATTATCAATAACAATAACTAGTCACATAATCATTCATCATAGTCAACAAATATATCAATAACAAGAAATGAATAATCATGAATAAATAATTAAATAAATAATTAATTAATTAATAAATAAAGGTAGTCATAACATCCAAACGTACTAAATAATGTAAATATGCATCTAAACTATTGTAAGGATTCTCGAACTACCAAAAATGGCAAAAAATTGTTGAAAATGAGCTGAACCGGAACTGAGCCAAACCAGACCGAGATGAATAGGCTGAACCTACTCAGTTTGGGTTAACGGGAAAAATGGATTGGATTGATTGGGCAGACATGAACTAGAGTGATGAACACAGACACGGGATTCGACTGGTGGACTTGGATTGGCGAGCTGATGAACAAACCGGGTAGGTGGGCACGAACGCAGGTGGTTAGACATTGGATGCTACAAGGGCAAATGGGCCGGGGGGGGGGTGGTTAGGTTTCACCCAATTGTAATTTTCCCGGTTCAGGTCTATATCGAGTTGGTTCAAATGGGCTCGAGCTATACTAATTTTTAAATTATGAGTATGAGCCTAGATGGCCATATGGGCATGTTATATAGACTAAGTATGCCTAACACGTAGATGATAAGCACATGAGTTATCACTATATACTCGATGTATTCAGATGATTTGTCTGAGTCAGTCAGGGAGTTAGGTCTAGATTTAGGCCATTGCAACATTTAACATCCGTTTGGGATTTTCTACGTATTTCATTTGCATGCACCATAGGAATTTTGGATCACTCAATTGTGTCCCGATGGGCCCACCTTGATTGAGATCAGGTTCGAGGCCCATTAGCCTTCTTACCTCAATTCCTGCCTATAGAGTCACTTTTAGGACACGAGTCAATTTTGACTTTGGACGGTCTTGATCAGAGCTTTTTGCCCATATGTATATTGCATATACCCATAGGTGGGCCCCATTGTGCCATGAGTTAATGAATGTCTACATTATGCCACGTGGCAAGATCTAAACCGTACACTCAGCCTTTATCTTCACCTATTTATTTCCATATAGATTTCCAATGATTTTCAAAGTTACTACCTAGTGTCGCCAACACTTCGACTCACCACCGGCAAGACTCTGCCTCGCCCCCAGCCACCAAGCCAGTACCCTTCACCACCGTCGACGCTGCCGCAGTCACCGCCAGAGACAGATTTCTTGAAGACATTTTCCTCCACTACCACCACCAATCAAGCCATTTTTTGACACTGAGAGCCACCTTTGGCCAATCCGACCACCCACACAACTTCATCTTGCCTAGATCTCCATTTTTCAGACAACCCACGACCACCACAATTGTCACCGGCGACATCACCACACCTGACTGCGATACCGCCATCTTTCCGGCCATCCACTGGCCGGACTCCGCCAAACATCACCATCAGTACCTCTGCCTTAATGCCCCCTATCGATCCCAACCGGCGGCGACCCAAGTCGCGCCGTCGTGGGCATTTTCCGGCGATGACCAACAGCCGCCCCGTCAAGCCCAATTGCCCGTGATCGCATTACCCTTTCTACGTCCGCATCCGCTTGCATGATCTTGTTTACCAACCCACCAGCCCATGTGCCACTGCAATTCATGTCCATCCAATCAACCCAGCCCATTTTTCAGTTAACCCAAACTGGGTTGGTTCAAACCATTTGGTTCTGTCAGGTTCACCTCAGTTTGGTCTAATTTATCCTGTTTCGGCTGTTTCTCGAGCGTTTTTGGTAATTTGAAAACCCCTACATTAGTTTAGATGCATATTCACATTGTTTAACATATTTGGATATTATAAGTATTTTTATTTACTTATTATTTATTTTATTGATTTATTTATTTATTTCTTATTATTTACATATTAGTTGACTATGATGAATGATTATGTGACTAATTATTGTTATTGATAATGTATATATTTATAGATATTATTTTTTTCATGTTTATCTTAATTTATTTAATTAATTGATTAATTATTAATTATTTCTTACATGTGTTATTAGTTATATGTATTTAAGTGTATGTTCATATTTTTAGTATTTATATTAATATTCTTATTGATTAATTAATATTAATAATTTCTTTATCTATTTATTTATTTGTTTGTTTGTTTTTTTATTTAATTATTTTATGTGTACTAGCCCGAGTATACATGATATTTACTCGTGTTTAACCGTGTATTTGTATAGTATAATTACATTATTATTTAATTATTAGAGTTTTATTTATGTTCATTTATTTATTATTTGCCTAATTATCTATGAGTGTATTTATTTGTTTATTTATTTAGTATTATATCTCGATTTATGTGCTAGGTGTTTAGTTGTAGGCTTGTTAGCATTATTTTTTTTATGAAGATAAGATGTATTGATGATACGAGCTCACACCACAAGCATGCATCATAAAGAGACATTGATATGTTACTTAGCACTGGGTTTCAATATAGGTTACGGAGTTCGAGCTCGCCGTAGAAGTGTCGATGTGCTTGGAGCTTGGACCACAAGTCCATAGGACTCTCCCTCTTTGCTTTACTCCCTTCATGTAGAGTTTAATCGTGTTTTGGATATAGGACAATATCGGCGATGTTTTATCAAATCCCTTCGATGTCAGGCTATTTAGCCGTGTTTTTTACACATGTCTAATAAAACTACATGGATAATATCCCTTGTTGGTTTTAAAATGGAAGCTCTAGAAATATATGATATAAGCCTCTTCCCTAAACCTATTATATAAGCACGCACATTTTTACGGATTTTACGAATAAGAGAGTGAGCTGTATGGAGATATGTATGGACCGCACTAGTACTCCTTCAAATGGTGAGTTAGTGCGGTGTATTAGGGTGCTGCGTAGTGCAGTACATTTTCAGGCACTAACTTAAATGTTCCTTTTCCCACTCGAGTACCATGGCATGTGAAATATAGAAGATGTGAGGGCGTAAGCATTGTATGTATGAATATGAACATTAGCCGTGCATGCGAGCCAACATTTGCTTAAGTATGTTTGCTTACCACCCAGTGTGAGGCAATCTCGAAGTTTCATAAGTTTTTGTGGGTAATGGAATACCCATTTGCCAGATTGTATTAGTTATTTTTCGGACCAATAATACTCGTTACTTTTGTTTTTCATATAATATATATAGATCTTGCAAATCCTTAATCAACTTGAGTGTGAAGACAATTAAACATTACACACACTTGAGCTTAGCACAATTATTTTCTTACTTTTATTTATATTTGATGTGTTTTGATGCGTATTTAACAATGTCTTCCATTTGTTTCAAAGTATTTCATCAATCAAGTCGTACCGACCGACAACTTTAAATATGACTTGACCCGATCATAACATTTTTTATTCGGTTCTTAGGTAAACTAAAATTGGGGTGTTACAGCTAGCGGTAGTGCCCGTCTCCGGAAAAAGCTGACGGCGGTATGATTGGGGTCGCTGCCGCTCGGGATCGATAGGGGGCATCAAGGCGGAGGTGTTGGTGGTGACGATCTGTAGAGTGCGGCCACTGGTTTACAGAAAAACAGGTGGGAAGTGGCGGTAACGCTGCCGAGTGCGGCTACCAACCACGGCGGTGGTCATGGGATGTCTCAAAATAGGAATCTGAGCAAGATGAAGTTGTGTGGATGGTCAGACCAGCCGTAGGCAGACTCGTCCGTGCCAAAAATGGCCTAAAAGGCGGCCGCTGCGGTGATGAACAATGTGAAAAGAACTTGGTTGCCGACAGTGATTGTAGCAGCTTTGATGGTGATGGTGAATAGCCAGCAGCGAGGTAGTCACGACTGTACTGATCTAGTGGCCGGAGAAGGTCCAGGGTCTTGCCAGCGACGAGCTAAAGTGGTAGTGGCTTAATGGTGGAAAACTACAAAATTGTGGAAAATCCATGGAAAAATAACATGGTGAAGCCGGGGATAGCTTGGACGGCTCACATCTTGCCGCGTGGCACAATTTGAACGTCAAACAACTTGTGGCCTAGTGGGGCCCACCTATAGGTATATGCAATATACATTTGAACAGAAAGTTTAGATCAAAACTGTCCAAAGTCAAAACTAACACGAGTCCTAAAAGTAACTCTATAGGCGAGAATCGAGGCAAGAAAGCTAAATGGGCCTCAAACCCAGAACTCAATGAAGCTAGGCCGACAAGGGCACAATCCGGTGCTCTGAAATCCCTATGATGCATGCAAATTAAATACCTTAAAAATCCCAAATAGATACTAAATGTTGCAATGGCCTAGATCTAGGCCTAAAACTTGGCTAACATATAAAAAATCATGCTCTACTATATCAAAACTGAAACTATCATCTACATGTCGGGTATACTCAGCCTCCATAACATTCTTATATGTGCCATCTGGGCCCATACTCATGGTCTGAAAATTGGTTTAGCTCGAGCTCGCTCGAACCGACTCGAGATTGACCCAAACTGGGCAAACAACAAGTGGGTTAAACCCTAGACCGAAGCTGGGTTTTACACAGTGCGTGGTGTGGGATATGTTCTAGGGCTAAGGAAGGGATTGATTTTACTGGATACTTTAAACTCGTGAGGTTGCAGGTATTTTGCAAAAGGTGGAGTTCTAAAGGTTGTCATATTTGTTTAGTGCAGTGAGATAAAATCTCTTAGAGTGGGTTGGTTATGTTGTATTTTATTTTTAGTTAATTTCAGTAAGCAATATAAATTCGACGAACAGAAACATGACCTAGCAAGAAATGAAAGCCATATAAACTGGACTATCAGGAAAATAACTTGGGAAAAATGACTTTCACACGTAATCTCAAATTAGATACACCAGAGTAAATAAGGTTAGAAAGAATGTAAGTGAAAGGGCTTTGATGGATTCAAACCTTCATCCTGATGAAGAGGATACAAATCGCTTACTAACTGCCCTTGCCCTTTGAGCTAAAGAGCCACTAATTTCATCAAGTGTAACTTTTATGACATGAATTGTATCATATTGTGCCTATAAGTTTCAACTTTCAATGAATGGTTTAGATTCCAAGCTGTGAAAATTTGAGATTAAAAATTCATTGCTTTGGTTCATCATAAATGATTAGCCATCAAGCAGTTCATGCATATATGGAATAGCCATGTTCAAATGTTAGGGCTTGCGAGTATAAAATTCATAAGCGTTCAGTGACAAGTACACATGATTTTTTTTGATGAATTACAAGTAGAGTCTTGAGTCTCCAGTGTCAGTGTGTTGGAACTTGGTCATCCGCTATACAGACTTATTTTCACAATTTTATTGTTTTTCTAAAGCTGGTTTTCTGTGAAGGTGTTTATAAGAAGCTGATATTGTCATGAATCGCTTGGTCTGTTATCATCTACTCTGGAAGCTTCTGATAGGTTTTCTGCATGGAACATGGATGATGGTGCGCATTAAGAGAAGATCTCCACTATGCTTTCATTTAATTTCTATTTCTATGATAAAATTCAGGTAAGTAATAAATTTCACTCGTTAGTTGGTATGGGATAGATCGTGTGGGATGGTTAGCAAAAATTGCATGATCCAATCGATAGACCTAAAAAATAGTCGTTCTCTTTATAGAAGTTACATTGTTTGAGCCATCCCATCCTAATCCTATTGAGCTCTTTGGCCCTCAAAAAAGATTTAAAATAGACATCACAAACTTCTCTTAATTTAAAAGTGAACTTAGAAAAAAAAATTATTAGCCTATATACAAGTCACATACCACATTTACAACCAATGTAAGACAAATCCAATAATCTCCCATTCACTCATTAGGCCTATGAAGTACACCCACATAATCCTCTGACAATCTCACCTTAAAATATTAGACGAAACATATGAAGAAGACTTTTACACCCGGCGTAGACAAACACCAAAGCCCAGCTAGTTCTTATACCACTGTTTGGCTTTTTGAGTCTTAAAATAAAGTTGAAATAAGCATTATAAGTCTCTCTTAATCTAAAAGCAAATTTAGAAAATAAAATTTTTTCATTAACCTATACCGATACGAGACAACCCCAATAAATCCTCCACTCTTTAAAATCACATGCCAATCCTCCACTCTTTCAATAAAAATTATCCAAGTGTGTTTATTTTTGTGATGGGTATGTTTTATTCCCTATCTATCCTTGTACTAGTTTTAACTTTATTAAAAATGGCAGCCTGTGGGCCTCATTGGCAACAAGGAACCATCAGCTGTGAAATTTTTCACCAACTCTGCATCAGCTGTGAAAGTTTTTATTTATTTTGTCCATTCTTTGATCTGTACATGCCATGATTATGTCTGATCTCTATTGTCTTTTAAAAAAACAGTGATGGAAAAGTTTTTTACCCATAATTTATAGCATTCAGACCGAAGTCAAATGATCCAAATATTTATGATATGTCACGAACACATGGGTGGTCAAGTTTGCAAACTTTGGTTATGGAATGAGATATTCGATAAGTACATTCTACAAAATATGCCAATCTTATTCTTAGGTACGAGACATAAGATTACGTCTTGCAAACATAAAATAAATAATATTATCCTCACTAATATTAACTGTATTTAGAGTAAAGTTCACATAAAATAAATAAGATTAGAAATTTAACAGCTTACATTATCGTCTTATAATTGGCTAGGAAAATAAATAATATCATCATGACTTAAGCATGCATTATTCACAGGCTAGATCTAGTTCAACGTAACCCAAAGTGAGGGAGAGAATGCGGAAAGTAAACCTTCCCTATTGTAAAATGGGGTAAACTTGTTATTTTCCATGGAATAAACAACCATGTCCTCACCTGCTATTGTGTGATAACCTGGGTGGTCAAGTATATGCAATTTGGGCGGTAGCCATGAGTAGGGGAGAGGCGGGTAGACATATTGGTACCACGAAAGAGGCAACAAGCACCAATCTCATTTATCAGGCACCAATCCCTTTTCTCAAGTAGTTTGAACACCGCAATCTTTCGTGTTTTGTAGTTATTCTTTCGTTCTCTCCTTCCCTCTCACTACGACAACAAACTCCCCCACTATCCTATCTACACCAAATAAAAATTAAACTCACAATGGAAGTGTAACACCCAAAATCTGATTCACGCTAAGGAACCGAACCAAAATATCACTAGTCTTGGTTAGGTCGACTAATCCAAACCCAACCATGTAGATCAACTCTCGGTGTTTCAAAATTGAAAATGTATATCGTTATGCATTGATAAATGAATAAAACAAAGCTTAACATGCTACAATACGAATGGCATGACAACCAACTTGTATACCAAAATAATTTTGATGAAAATCAATAAAATTATATACATCATGTATAATTATATACGTCAATATATATTCATTGGATCATATTTTTCACATAAATATTTAATTCCATCACATGAAAAAATTCTCGACAATTGGATCTCAACTCACCTGTTGATTCTATTCACATTTCAGTTTTATTATTCGACTTGCACACTAATATCTCTTTCAAATCATCATATCACTATCCATTTCTATTTACCACAATCTTCATCATAAGTATTTCATTACTCATACTAACATAACACAATAAAAATAGTCAAAACAAGCATTCGGTCGGCGCATGTGCGTGCATACAAGAGACATCAATGCTCCTCCATCCAAGCTGGTTCATCCTACTCATGATCATCACTATATTATAAAAACACGTCAGTAACGAGTGTTACCGGTCAAAAAATATAACTAATATCAATATGACTATAAGAGAAAACTCTCATATGAAATAAAGCATTCATATACTTCTCGTGAACTCTCTTAAGGGCACCTACGGAGGAACCATTGGGTTGTAGACCCGATAGCATCCTTAACTGACTGTTCTACAGCTGCTGATTTTCTCATTTCATTTGCTGGTCCCTCGAGACTCCTAGTATATCCTAATCCCTCTCCTTACCTCCATAATTCTCCTAGCCTTGAGTATGAAGACCAAGTACTCTCAGACAATCACCTTTAGTACCCTTTGAACCACATGTCCGGACATACACTATACTAAACACTACCCGTAAACTTACACTTTTCTCCGGGTGTGAGGAACTCAAAACGGGAGTTGTCAAGATCCCTCAAAATTGGAACAGCCTACTCACTAATCCAAAGCCCGCTTTAACTGGCACGTACACTCGCTCATGGTATGTACCAGTTGGTTTTCCCATCTTTCCTCTCACTAAAAACTTGATAAAACTATATATAGGTCTAGGTAAGGATATAATAGGCCCGAAGGCAACTTATGGTAGATCTTGTTTTCGAAAATATATCAGGGATCTCATCCTTGAGGGTTACTAATCTGGAAGACTGGTTGATTAAATGGCCCGTGTAACACCCCGTTTCGGCTCACCCGTGAACCGACCCGGAAATGTCACCGGCGACCGAACCGTTCGCTAATCTACTAGATTCGGTTAAGCCGACCAGGATCTACTCTCGGCGTCTCAAGATGGAGATGCAAATATGAAATGCATAAATGGGAACGATTGGGTTCTAACAGAGTCCTACATGCATGCTATGATGTACAAGCAAAATAAGACAAAACAACAAATGAAAAACCAAAAGAAAATATATATTATTTTATGAAAATACGATAACACCTAACAATCTACCATGACATTAAATCATTATCTCATTCGTTTTTACCCGAGCCGAGTCTGAACTCCAAGGCTCCCTACTCATTCATATTTATCAGTTCGTTTCATAACAAGTAATTCATTCAAGACAAAAACATTGTAATAATCATTCACACAGCATTAAACAACCATCATTATACATTACACGCGGCAGGTACATGTGTGCGCGGTTCCGTGCTGCTCCTCCGCAGTCCCGACAGCTTTCATCGCTCGCATTCCTCACCTACATATATATAGAAAAACCGTCAATAACGAGTGTTACCGGCCCGGAAAATAACTAATATCAATCTGGCACAGGAGAGCAAACTCTCCTGTTGAATCAAAACCATATACTTCCTCAAGAACTCTCATCAGGGCACATACGGGAGCCGTCACCGTCGGGCCGTCGCCCTCGGGTCGACAACGTCCCCCTATCTTTCTCATTCTCATACCTTGGCCATTTCTCTATCGCTTCTCGCATCAAATTTCATTCCTTACCGCCCTCTGCACCTTCCATATTACTCCTGGCCTTGAGCACAAAGGCCGAGCACTCTCAGGCAGTCGCCTTCAGTACCCTTTGAACCACAAGTCTAGACATGCGCTGCATTGCAGTACCCGTAAACCTCCACACTTCTCCGGGTTTGAGGAACTCAAAGGTGGAGTTGTCCGGATCCTTCGGGAACGAAGTGGGTTCTCCCCAGCTCTAGAGCCCGCTCTTCCGGGCACACGCCCTATCTGAAGACGTGGCCGCAAGTAACCCTCATTCCATCTCTCACCGAAAACACGAAAACTATATATATATAGGCCTGGGTTGGGATTTATACAATAGGCCCGAAGGCATCGTGAGCTGGATCTGAAGTTCGAAAACAAACTCGAGGGATCTCATCCTCGAGGGTTATTAATCCGAAATAAAACTGTTGGCTAAATGGCCCGAGTTAAGTGGGATCCGATAAAACGCCACTTAACTCGTCCTGCACATGATAAATCAAATATACAATAGAATAGCGTAAAACAGAGAACGAGTCCTAAACGGACCTGGTAGAAGCTCCAAACGGGTCCACGCGCCTAGGCGGCGAGCTCCTACACCGTACCTACACAATCAAGCTAAAAACTAACGCCCGCATGATGAATCACACATCCTATAGCATGCACACACAATCAACACAATCACGCATCAATCAACACACATCAACCTATATCAATTCTAGCAAGTCTACTTAGGCTAGTTTGCATTAGATCATGATCATTACCTAGTTACCCTAATTAGTTTCTTAGTCTCCATTTTTAACACCACTCAATCAAACAAATTTCATATTTTATCCTTAATCAAATCTACATTTATACATATTATTATAACACACAATTCACCAATCCTAGCATGCAATTCTAATAATCAATACTTTCAAATAATTAAGTTAAAATAAATTATACCTCGCGTCGTCGAAAATCGGCGACGGCTAGGGTTTCCGTTTCGTGGCTCGAAACTCGAATTCGGCACCTAGCGGCGTCCGAAGTCCGATCAGATTGGACCGGGTGCGTTCGGCGGGTGATCCGGCGAATTTCCCACGAATCCAATTTTCCAGCGGTTCCGGCGCTTTTCCGGCGAGTGTCGGCGGTTTTCCGGCGGATTCCGGCGGTTTTCCGGCGACGATTCGGGACGGGGCAATCAAGGGGTCTATCGGCACCAGCTCGACGAGCTTGGTCCGATGGTGGTGTCAAACAAGGCAGCCGAGGCGGCGATGGCCGTCGACGACGGTGTCGAAAATGGGCGGCGGCGGCGGTGTGCTCCGATCGGGGCTCCGGCCGGCCTCGACGGCGGTCGGGAGGATGGGGGAAACGTCGGCAACGGCGAGGGGGTGGTCGTCGGGGTCACAGCGGCGGCGGAGCGGCCCGGACGGCGGCGAATCGGCCGAGGGAGCGGTCGCGGTTCGTGGGGCGATTCCGGCGTCGTGGCGGCGAGGCGGTGGCCGGGGTGGGTCGTGGCGGCACGGCGACTGCACGGCGGGGCGGGGCGGCGTCGATTGGCGGCAGCACGGCGTCGGCGGCGGCGACGAGAACGAGGGGCGGCGAGGGTTTGGGTGAGAATGGTCGGGGAAGAAGAAAACTCACTCTAGTGGCAGATTCGTAAATACGTATTGACTCGATTCCTACTCGAGTCAAAATAATAGCTAGTTCATAATAAATTCTAAAAAAAATCTAGAAAAATATGGAAAAATTCTATAAAATAAAACAAACACAATAACATCCAAATGACATGCTCTATAACTAATAACCCACCCGAATATAATCAAACGCGTCCTAATGCGTTATTCGGCCTAAAACTATTCTACGATCAAATAAAAATAACAATCAATACTGCATACCTCCACATACTTGATAACCCATTTTTCATCATCTTTTAGGCGTTATCATCGTACATTTGAGCATACATGACCCTCATCGCTCATAACTCACAGCTGGCCTCAACTCAGCTCGCGGTCCATGAAGCTGACTCGATTCGAACCGACGGTTGAACCGACTGGTTCACTCCCGTAAAACTCTGGCTCGAGTCACGGGTTTTACAGCCCGGGATAAGTGGAATATGATAAAGCGTCACTTAAGTCGTCATGTAAGTAATAAAATAATACACAATAGAATAGAGCGTAAAATAGAAAATAAGTCCTAATGGACCGGGTAGAAGCTCCAATCGTGTCAACACACCTTAACAGTGAGATCCTACTCTGTACCTACACATCAAGACTAAACACTAACACCCAATATAATACATGAATGCTACACTCCTCATCAATCTATACAAAACAACATGAATTTAAATTCAAACTCTAATTCACTATTATCATCAGCTTAACATGCATTTATATTTAAACCAACACCTATTTACAATCACACCAAAATCAAAAAACAATCAAATAAAATTGTATAAATTTCTATACCTAATTCTCAGTTATGCGGTTATGACGACAAGGTTGTGACCGGCTCGAGTGAGGATCATGGGGAAGAGGGAAAGGAGAAAAAGAAGAAGGAAGTTTGGTGAGGAGGACGGTGGCAGCTGGATGGTGATAGTGTTGGAGGTGTGGAATAAACAGATGTTAGGGAGAAGAAAACAAATCGTTGATGAGAAAAATGAGTGGTCGGTGAGAAAAACGAGTGGTCAGTGAGAAAAATGAATGGTCAGTGAGAAAAACGAATGGTTAGTAAAAAAAATGAATGGTCGGTGAGAAGAACGAATGATCGGTGAGAAAAACGAATGGTCATTAAGAAAAATGAATGGTCAATGAAAAAGCAAATTGTCGGCTTGTAATTAAAACTTGACTTGACTCTGATTTTAGAAAAATAATACTTACTTGTAATAATTCTAAAAAATCTATAAAAACAGAGAAAATCTCATAAAACATAATACACATCACAACATTATAATAACATGCTTTATGACTAATAACCCACATAAACTGCTCAGAACGCATCCTAATGCGTTATTCGGCTTAAAAATAATTCTACATTCTAATTTAAATAAATAAAGAAAAATCTGGCATACTCTTATATATTCTGATAACTCAATTTACTGTTGTTTTACTAACGTTATTATTATATACTTGGGCACATATGACTTTAATGGTTTATAACACAAGACCGGCCTCAGCTCGGTATGTATATTTTGAAATTAACCTGACTGAAAGTAATGATCAAACCCACCAGTTCAAACTATAAAACCCTGACTAGAATCCCTGGTTTTATTAGAAGTCATTTCTCACATTTGCGGGTCTTAAGATACGATTGAATGTATCACGGAGTCCAGAAGAGATCACTTTCCACTTAGGCTCGGGATCTTGGTACAAATCCGATACCTGGAAGTTGGGAAAGAATTTAATACAAAAAAAGTGATGGAAAAGTTTTTAACCCATAAGTTAAAGCATTCAGGCCAAAGTTAAATTATACAAATATCTATGATATGTCACGAACACAATGTGGTCAAGTTTGCAAATTTTGGTTATGGAATGAGATATTCGATGAGTACATCCCAAAACATATGCCAATCTTATTCTTGGGCACTAGATATGAGATTACCTCTTCCAAACATTAAATAAATAATATTATCCTCTCTAATATTAACTGTATTTAGAGTAAAGTTCACATAAAATAAATAAGATTAGAAACTTAACATATTACATTATCGCCTTATAATTGGGTAGAAAAATAAATAATATCATCATTACTTAAGCATGAATTATTTACAGGCTACATCTAGTTCAACGTAACCCAAAGTGAGGGAGAGAATTCGGAAAGTAAACCTTCCCCATCGTAAAATGGGGTAAATTGTTATTTTCCATGGAATAAACGACCATGTCCTCGCCTGCTATTGTGCGATAACCTCGTACGAAGTATAAATCATCGGTGTAAGTATATGCAATTTGGGTGGCAGCCATGAGGAGTAGGGGAGAGGTAAGTAGACATATTGAAACCAAGAAAAAGGCAACAGTCACCAATCTCATTTATCTGGCACCAATCCCCTTCCTCAAGAGTTTGAACACCACGATCTTTCGTGTTTTGTAGTTATTTTCTCCTCCTCTCTCTTTCCCGCTGAAAACAACAACGAACTCCCCCGCCATCTGGACCAAATAAAAATTAAACACGCAATAAAAGTCATTCCTCACATTTGCTGGTCTTAAGACACAATTGAATGTATCACGGAGTCTAGAAGATATCACTTTCCACTTACGCTCGGGATCGAGGTACAAATCCAATACCAGGAGGTCGGGATGGAAGGTAATACAAAAAAGTTTACCTTCATAGATGTAAAACCAAGGCTTTTTGCCCCGTGCTTTTAATTTCTGTTCGGTCGTGACCCGGATCAAGGGACTTACTTGGTCATTTTATAACGTATTTATTTATGGTATCTAGGTATATATGAATTATCCAGCCTTAGCCTTCTTGAGCGTGTGGTACGCCTGTTTGGATGCATCATGCCCGTTTTTTTAATTTTTGGTCCAATTTAATTGTGTATAGTTAAATGTTATGATTGTATCCCTCGCATGCCTTTTATGTGCTTGTCATGTGTTTGATAACCTTTCGAACTATCGTAGCCACTTTTGGGACCTGCAATGTTATTCCCGAGGTGGACTCAATCGCTTTAGAGTAAAAATCTTAAGTTTTTAGGTTTTGAGATAACCCAACCCATACCTTTCTAGCTAACCTAACCCACACCTTTTTAGCTAACCCAACCCATATATCCTTATCTATCCAACCCATACTTTTATTGGTATGACATCCATACCTCTATATGTAGGCACCCATATATCTATGACATCACCGGGCAAATCCATACATTTATAGGTATGGCACCCATACCTATGACATCACCAAACTAACAAACATCTTTTTATAAAATTTACCTTTTCCTTCACATTTTCACAATTTCTCCTTCGCTCTTCACTTCTAACCACTTTCTTCTACTCTCCTTAGCCTTCTTCTTCCTCCTTAGAGCTCCAAGAAACCCCTCCACATTCATAGCATCCTTGGGTAATAGGCTTTGAGGTTGGATACCTCAAAAGACCTCCCTTGGTCTTCACTCATTAGCATAAGGTTTGGACTGCCACTGCTTCTCATTGTTTGATGTGTATTGCTTATATGATTCTATGAACTTATTTTTAAAACATTTTTATCATGTATATCTGAATGTTAGGAGAAGTTTAAGTATAAATTTATCTTATTTAGATATTTAAATAAATAGATATGACTTTTACAATGCATGTAGGTCACTGATATGCACCATTTTAGTATGAAAGTCATATCTTGACATTATGATGTTCTATTTGCAGGAATCATATTTTGTTGAACTCAAAACATATAGATCTACAACTTTTATTTTTGGTGTTTTACCTTCCATGCCCTGGAATTTGCATGTATGGGGGTAAAAACTGAGAAAAGGTGGCGACTTGGACCATGATAATGTTATAAGCTCTCTTTTCTCTAATTTTTACTATATGAACATGTAGGATCTGTTAATGCACAACATGCCATATTTTTCATGGTACTTTATAAGTTCTTGGTAAAATTGTAATCCAAATATAACCACTAAATAATCATGAACATAACTCATAAGTACACCTTATATTTCCTATATGTTTATGACTATAAGAATAATATATGATTGCGTGATATTTTAGACCAAAAATTTTAAACTAATAAAATCTTGTAAAATTATATGATACCTTATTAATTGTCTATTGAAATATGTAAATTTTGGAAATGGTTAAAAAATCATCTAGATATGTTTTCAAGGCTATGCCGTTGAACAACTACTTTTCCAAAAATTCCCATTTAATAAAAGGACGTTCAATTATCGAATTAGGGATCTGAGCTGGTAAGATGTGATGTGTACTGTTAGTTCTCCTTTATTGATGATGATGGTGATCTCCCTGTTTGATTCCCTACATTTTTTCATGAAAGCTGACTTTAAAATGCTCTTTCAGGCCAAGTTTATCTTTCTTCTTTTAGGCCAAGTTTATGCTTTTACTGCTATGTACTGAAATGAATTTACAAGTAGTGTGGTCTTTTAGCTATCACTGGCATATTTTGCAGCAAGTTCTGTTCTGAAGTTGTTCTAACTGATCACAACAATGATTTGAAGGCTAGTATCCATGACTTTCTTATACTCGTTTTATTTACTATTTGAAATTGATATTCTCCCTGAAACAAGGCTTGATTAAGTTACGTCACACTCAGGACTAACTCCTGACATTGTCAATGTGTATAAAATGTTGTTTCTCATTCTCTTGCATGTTCTCCGAGTTTTTGTTTTTTAAATGGTTATTTACAACATCCTTGTCAACCAATTTCAGTTATTAAAAGCAAATATTGAGCTCCACAAATCTTCCAAGTCTAGCTCCAGTAAGTTGAGGTTGAGAAAGTCGTAGTTATCATTTTCAATAATCTGATTATTTTTATTTGTCGAGCTTGTTCATATCAAATCCTCTTCAAATGCAGATAATAGGATGTTACAAAGCAATAAGTACCAGTTGCAAGCTCGATGCTGTGAAGATGAATAACTATCACTATATTTGCGTGCAGAATTGTTTGCTGAGAAATTGGAATGGGGAAATGAAGAGCACATGGGTAATATTCAGCGTACATATTCTGAGGGCTTCGATCTTGTTCTTGGAGCTGACATTTATATCCAATATACTTGTATTTTTTGATATAGCATTGTGTTTGTTTTATCTTTACCATTTCAGTTAATAATCTTACTCCTTAACAACGTGCAAGCTTTCAACAATCTAGCTTTTGCCCTTTGTTTGACACAGTAGAAAAGCTTCTCACATTTGAAGGAAGACAATGCATATTCATGCTAGCCTATGTATCCCGTGCTAAAATGTCAGTGGTTGTGTATGAAGTTAAAGGTTGTTAATAGCAATATATCAGCCAAAGTAAAATTATATGTTTGTAGTTGCAGCATGGATTCATTGGTGGAAAATGAAGCTGTCAAGAGTGGAATGATGGTAAATGAGATTCCCGGAACCAGGACAGAAATATCAAATCTTGAGGGATTGATACTAGAAATATCTCTTTCCTCAAACCAACCATGCATTGTGCATTAAGTTCTATTTTAACTGAGTGAAGAAAAACAAAATGCCCTTTAGTTGGGACCAATCAGGATTTTTGGAACCGGTAATGCTTATTGTCAGGTTGGATTGCAAGTTCTATATTCTCATGGAAACTACTTTTTTCTGGTTTTTAACCCAATCATGTTTTAGTGGTTGTTAAGTATTTGCCTATCAAGTATGATGGGAGCTACAATAAAATTTGTTAAATGCTAGCAACTAATAAACCTTTTGAAGAGCAAATCTCAGTTTTGATTTCGATATTCAAGCTCTATAACAGTGGATTGCATATGTAATGAAGGCCTGGTTCAAGACTTAAGTACATCATATAACATATTGTATTTATTTACGGGCTTCAATCTAAGCTTATATATTCGACATCAGGGCAAATTTTCATTGGGCCAGAGCTTCTTCCACGTGGAGATATCCGCTTCATTCTACAATTTTCTGATTCCTCTCTAGAACCCACCTCGTCGAACTCTGAACCCTTTACGGTTCTTCATAGGTACGGTTGCTTTCCTCCGCCTTGATTGAAGGCTATACTGTTTGAACTCAATGAACAACCTATCTGAAAGTCAGATTAAAAAAGCACAACAGCTAAAAATTTTTTGTTGGTCATTCTCTCCGGACAAAGTACAAAAAAAAAATCATAAATAATCAAGTTTTAATTTTTTCTATCACAAATAACGAAAACTTTAAATTTATATTAAATATAGCTAGATCTCATATTTTTATTTTATATATAGCTAATTTATGTATTTTAAAGATTTTTGACTCATAATATTTCTTTTATTGACATAAACACCCATAATTTGACGTCAAATTTTCTCAAACATATTTTTCATTGCATTTTATACTATGAATGATATTTCATTTTTTTAAAAAGTTATTCATAATAAAAATATATTAGATAAAACAAAAGTTTTAACTTGTAATGAAACATATCAATTTCAATTTCAAATTTCAAACACCTTTTTTTACTTTTTATTTTTGATGGTCCAAAATATAATTTATTTTTTATGGCCCACACCATATTTTAAGTCTAACTTAACTTTGACAACTGGTATGTATCTACATGCCTTGCACGAAAGGAATTTGTCAAAGGATCGTAGTTGATAGTAGCATCATGGTAGGATAAATCATACCTCTGCTCTTGCATAAATGAGATTGAAGTTATACAGTTACAAGAAACTCAATATAGTTCATGAGATACGATTTCAGAACATATTTGCTATCATAACTCACTGCTGTAAACTTGGGCTGAAAACCAGATTTTGCCGCGCTCAACAAGTAAGATGAACCAATTGTTGATCGAAGCAGAAGATTGCGCAGTTGTCATCTTTCTGTTGGTAGTCTCTGTTTTAAGGGCAGACAGATTGCACATATAAGGTACAAAGCGAAGCTTACTTGTGTCCTAATTTCCAGCTTCCAACTTACTGGGATACTTTCTTGGTTTGGTATATTTCAGCCTGTCTCTATGAGCTGCCTCGCCAATGAGCTTTCCCCATTTCTCTTCATTTGCTTTTCCCACAAGGGATCACTGCAACATCTCTCTCTCATTAGCTTGCAAACAGAGCACATCATGCACAAATCAGTTGGGGTAAGTCACTCCAAGTTGATCTTTATTGCCAGTTCTGGCACTTTAAATATGGAAATTCTTAACTCTGACTTTATAACTTTATTCTGAGCCATCTTCTAAAATGATCGTGACTACACCTAGACACCCGGCCCTGGAACACCGAGGTCAAATAACTTCGAAGTGGTACGAGACATGAAAATGAAGAAACCATTTCTTGGCAGCGTTTTCTCAACAATACCACTGTTAGGCCATTTGATTGTTCTTCCTTAAGTTTGGCGTATTGGCCATGGCATTGACCTTGTCTATTCTTTAACAGCATTGAGGTTCGTTGATACCGAAGCCAAAACTTCAATTAACAAGTTTTCTGACCTTTCACTCAAATGATAGGATTGTGTTACAAAACCGCAGGACGGGGGCAATGAAAAACTTGGTTCGTTTTTTCCGTATTTTTGGTTCATAGATTATAGCATGATATAAATACCTTTATCTATTGGATATCATCCAATATGAAATAAAGTCAAATCTCATTGAACTTGATTCGTGTTATTCAACACTGTTTGCTCTGATGATCAGGTGAAATTCTGGGTGCTTCCACATCAGCAACGTCAAACTTTACCATGAAGAGTATCACTGTATGTGTCGAGTGACGAGTGTACTAATCATTAAATTCATTCGGTAGGTACATCTGTGTGCAATTACCTTGTTGTTCCTCTATACTCCTGACAGCACTTAATTGACAAAATTTTCACCAACGAAGATAATAGAAAAGCGTCAATAACGAGCATTACTGGTACAGAAATAACTAATAACAAATTGGAATAAGATAACTAATTGTCTTATTAAATGAAAACATTCTTATTTTTCCTTGTATAATTTCATAAGAGCACTAATTAAGAGCCCTCGATCTCATCTCATTCTTTAGCAACTTTGAAACTATTCCTTGCGTGAGAAAATCAATCTATATTCTTTCAGCCCTCTACACCCTCTATATCACTCCCGGCCCTGAGTATAAAAGCCGAGTACTCTCATACATGTACCTTCAACACCCTTAAAACCACAAGTCTAGATATGTGTTATATTGCAGTACTCGTAAATCTCAACACTTCTCTGTGTTTAAGGAACTCAAAGGTAGAATTACAAGATCTCTCGGGAATGGAACAAATATTCACTAAATCCAGAGCCTGCTTTTATTAACACGCGCACTCTCTCAAAGTGCAATTGTCGATTTTCCCTTGTATTACATCTCACTGAAAACTCGAGAAAATTACATGTATATAGGCTTGGGTAAGGATTAGAATATAATAGGCTCAAAGGCATCGTGATTTGGATTTGAGTTTTCAAGAACAAACCAAGGGATCTCATCCTTGAAGGTTATTAATCCAGAATTTTTGTGCGATTAAATATCCCATGTGGAGTGGGATACAATAAATCCACCACTTAACATGTCCGCTTACCTATTAAAATAAATCACGATGGAGTATAGAAGTTAAACTAAAATCGAGTCTTAAAATGGACCTAGTAGAAACTTCAAACGTGTCCACACACCTAAGCGGCGAGCTCATACTCCGTATATATATTCACACATCCTATAGTAAGCACACATTAAGACACACATCATATCAAATCATACATCAATTTGTAGTAGATATTTTAAACCATGTTGCATTAAATTAACATTATCATCTTTATTCTCAACAAAAATATGTTTCAAATCAATCAATCAATCCTAGCACACTATACTAATAATTATCACTTTTAAGTAATAAGTCGAAGTAAATTATACCTTGCGTCATTGACAACTTGCAACAGCTAGGGTTTGTCGTAGGGTTCAACACTCGAATTCGGCACCTAGCAACGTCCAAAGTTTGATCGGGTTCAACTGGATAAATTTGCTAGAACATCCAGCAAATTTCAGCGAATCCAATTTTTTGACTGTTTTCGGTAATTTTTTGATAGTTTTTTGACGATTTTTTGGTAACTATTTTTCGGTGAGGTTATCGAACTTGTGGGTCGCACCAACTTAGCGAGCTTGACCCAATGGTAGTGATGGTGAGGGCAACAATGGCGGCAATGATCTCCGGTGGCAGTGTAAAGTCGGTTGGGGGAGTAAAGGGGAGGGCATCAGTGGCACGGCAGCGGCGAAGTGATGCAGACGACAGCAAATCAATGTCGGGACAGACAGCATTAGGGCATGACTCCCATGATTCGTTGAGGCCGGGCAGCGGCTGCGAAGGTTCGAAACAGCACTACGAGGTTTAGAGCAGGAAATGGTTGTGATGAAGGCTTGGGGGTAATGTCGTAAATAAAAATTAATTCTATTCCTATTTTAGTAAAAAATAGTAACTAACTCGTAATAAATTCCAAAAAAGTCTAGAAAAATAGAAAAAAATCTCACAAAAATTAATACACACCATATCATCTAAATGACATGTTATATAACTAATAACCCACCCAAATTGTAAAACCCGTGATTCGAGTAAGAGTTTTACGTTACCGAACTAGTCAGTTCAACCGTTAGTTCGAGTCGAGTCAGTTTCATGAACCGCGTGCTAAGTCGAGGCTAGCCGTGAGTTATGAACGATGAGAGTCAGGTGTACCTGAATATATGATGATAACGTCGAGAAGATGGTGAAAAATGAGTTATCAGAATATATGAAAGCATACAGTATCAATCTTTTTACATGTTTGATCGTAGAAATAGTTTTAGGTTGAATAACGCATTAGGACGCGTTGGATCATATTTAGGAAGGTTATTAGTTATAGAGCATGTCATTTGGATGTTGTTATGTTTGTTTTATTTTATGGGATTTTTCCAAATTTTTCTAATATTTTTTAGGATTTATTCCGAACTAGTTATTATTTTGACCTCGAGTATGAATCGAGTCAATACTTATTTACGAGTTTGCCATTAGGGGTGTTTTTCTCCCTCCGGACACCTTCCCCACCCCAAACCCTAGCCACCGCCACTGCGTGTGTTGCCGCCACCGCCGCCGACGTCGCATTGCCACCGATCAACAGTGCCCGCCCCGCCATGCCGTCGTCGTGCCACCACGACCAACCTCGGCCACCGTTTCGCCGCCATGACGCCGGAATCGCCCCATAAGCCGGGATGCTCTCCTTGTCGATTTGCTGCCATCTAGGCCGCGCCGCCGCCCCCATGACCCCGACGACCACCACCTTGACCTCCCCGACGTTTCCCCCTTACCTAGCGCCGCCGTCGAAGCCGGCCGTGGGCCTTATCGGAACGACCGACCGCCCCGACCGAACTCAACGCCGTGGCCGGCAGTCATTGCTGCCGCAAACGTCCTTGCTGTCACCGCCATTGGGACGGGCTTGCCCAACCAGTGCTAACCCTACCCTGATTGTCCCACCTGAACAGTCGCAGGAAAACCGCCGGGACAATTGCCGGAAAATCGCCAGAAGTCGCCGAGAAACTGGATTCACCGAAATTCGTCGGAAATCACCTAATCTTCCACCGAATCCCTCCTATCAAATCCTATCAAACTTCGGACGCCATAGGGTGCCGAATTCGAGCCACGAATCCCGTTAGGTATAATTTATTTTAACTTAATTATTTAAAAGTATTGATTATTAGAATTGCATGCTAGGATTGGTGAATTGCTTGTTATAATTATATATATAAATGTAGAATTGATTAAGGATAAAATATGAAATTTGTTTAATTAAGTGGTGTTAAAAATGGAGGCTAAGAAACTAATTAGGGTAACTTGGTAATGATCATGATCTAATGCAAACTAGCCTGAGCAGACTTGCTTGAATTGATATATGTTGATGTGTGTTGATTGATGTGTGATGGATGTTTGTGTGATATAGGATGTATGACTGCATCATGAGCGGGCATTAGTATTTAGTTTCGATGTGTAGGTACAGAGTAGGAGCTCACCACCTAGGCATGAGGACATGCTTGGAGCTTCTACTAGGTCCGTTTAGAACTCGTTCTCTATTTTACGCTATTCTACTGCGTATTTGATTTATTACATGCAGGACATGTTAAGTGGTGTTTTATCGGATCCCACTTAACTCGGGCCATTTAACCAACAATTTTTTTGATTAATAACCCTTGAGGATGAGATCCCTCGAGTTTGTTTTCGAACTTCAGATCCAGCTCAAGATGTCTTTGGGCCTATTGTATAAATCCCAACCTAGACCTATATATATGTGTAGTTTTCGTATTTTTAGTGAGAGATTGAATGAAGGAAATCCGACTACTATGCTACGCGAGTGGGCACGTGTGAGTCGATAGCGGGCTCTAGAATGGTGTGTGGGCCGTTTCATTCCTAAGGGATCCTAACAACTCTACCTTTGAGTTCCCCAAACTCGGAGAACTGTAGAGGTTTACGGGTACTACAATGCAGCACATGTCTAGACTTGTGGTTCAAAGGGTACTAAAGGCGACTGCTTGAGAGTGCTCGGCCTTTGTGCTCAAGGCCAGGAGTAATATAGAGGATGTAGAGGGCGGACAAGAATAAGATTTGATGCGAGAAGCGATAGAGAAATGACCAAGGTATGAGAGTGAGAAAGAAAGGGGGACGTTGTTGACCCGAGGGTAACGGCTCCCATATTTGCCCTGATGAGAGTTCTTGATTCAATAGGAGAGTTTGTTCTCCTGAGCCAAATTGATATTAGTTATTTTCCGGGCCGGTAACACTCATTACTGATAGTTTTTATATATATATGTAGGTGAGAAATGCAAGGGATGAAAGCTGTCGGGACTGCGGAGGAGCAGCAAGGAACCGCGCACACATGTACTTGCCACGTGTAATCTATAATGATGGTGTGATATTGCTACATGAATGATAATTTTGATGTGTTTGTTTGGATGAATTGCTTGTTATGAAATGAATGGATAAATGTGAATGAGTAGGGAGCCTTGAAATTCAGCCTCGGCTCAGATGAAAACAAATGAGATAATGATGAATGCCACGGGTGATTGTTATGTTTTATCGTATTTTAATAAAATATTTATATACCCTTGTTGTGGATAGGTTGGCCCCTATTGCACTTTTAGGGGAGATTTTGTCTATTTTTTCGTAAAAATTAATGAATTTTTATTTAAATTTCTTAATTGTTGCATGGTTTTGTTTTGCTTGCACGTCATAGCATGCATGTAGGACCGCATTAGAACCCAATTATTCCCATTCATGCATTCATGGTCCCCATCATAAGACGCCAAGGGCAGATCCGGGTCGGCTTAACTGAACCCAGTAGATTAGCGAATGGTTCGGTCGCCAATGACATTTCCGGGTCGGTTCACAGGTGAGCCGAAACGGGGTGTTACACAAACTCTATTTTGGCTCGAGTCAAAAATAATAACTAACTCATAATAAATTCCAAAAAAATCTAGAAAAATAAGAAAAAAATTAATAATATATAATAGACACCATAACTACATACTGTCATATACGATCATGTCATTTGGATGTTATTTGACCTAAAAATAACTTATGATCAAATACAAAAAAATTGCATACTGTCATATACTCTGATAACTTACTTCTCATCATCTTTTTAACGTTATTATCATATACTCAGGTACATTTGACCTTCATCACTCATATTACACGGTTGGCCTTGACTCAACACGTGGGTAATGAAACTAACTCAATTCAAGTTAATGGTTGAATCGACCAGTTCACTAATATAAAACTCTGACTCTAGTCATGGGTTTTACAACTTTCCCTCCTTATAAAAATTTCGTTGTCAAAATTTTACCTAAGAAAGTTTCAAACTCATTCATAATTTAAAAGAGGTAGTCTCTGGTAAAGTACCCGATTGTGAAGCTAGTTGTTCGAAAATCTTCGAGTATTGCTTCCTCATCTCATCTTCACGTTCCCATGTGAATTTTTTAATTCCTATCCAAGTCCATTGCACTCATACTATGGGAACTTCTTTTCTTCTGATAATATTCACTCGATGATCCACAATCTGAATTGCATTTTCTATATATGTCAGGTCTGGTTGCAGCTCTATCTCTCTAAAATTGACAACATAAGAGTTGTCTGGATGGTACGCCTTCAACATTGACACATAGAATACATTGTGCACAATTGATAGATGAGGTGGCAATGGAAGCCTAAGCCACCGGTCCGAAGCGCTCGATCACATCAAATGGTCAGATATATCACATATTAAGATTCCCTTGTGTCTCAAATCTCATGTTTTTTAGTCGGAGAGACCTCTAGAAGGACGTGAAATATATAACTCGATCACAACAAATGGTCCAACGCGCTCGATCACATCTGAATCGAGTCACAGGTTTTACATAATTTCTAAATAACTTGTAAAATAAATCTAGTAATATTCTCATGGCGAAATATAAGGCATATGTATCACATGAGCACACCATTTAGAGACATGTAAAGAAGAATCATCGCCATAACAAAAGGATTAATGAATATTTGAATGTCCATAAACCTTTTGGATTGAATAGGCATACCTGATGACCATAAACTTGAGCTGAAAACCAAAAGTAGCCACTCTCCTGTAAGAGGAGCCAACTAATATAAGAAGCATAGACGTTAGAGGGTGTAATTTTTCTCCCTTCCCATCTTTCATAATCCAAGATAGATTCCAAGCACAAGGCACAAATCCATGGCTCTCTAATGTCTCGCCAGCTTCCAGCTGCAAACTAGGATCATGTTCAACTTCTTCTGTAAATAAGAGCCATTATAGGCGGGCTTTCTTGCCAATGATTTTGCCCCATTTTCTATTCATGTGCTTTTCCCACAAGTGATCCTCTTGAAATCTCTCTCTTAGTGACCTGCTGACACATGCCATGTTCAACAAATCTGCCGGCGAGAGTCTCTCCAAGATGTCCAATGCCAGCTCTGGCAAATTTAGTAAAGGAAGTATTCTGCCCTCGGCCTTCTCTAAGATTGTAGCATTAGCCATCTTATGATCAGACATCACTGGAGCAATGAAGAAGTTCTTTATTCCATTGAATTTACTTAACTTCTTCCAAGTTTTCTTCCTGAAACTTATGCAGTTCATTTGTACAAACTAAGAAGCCTTTGTTGGTCGAAAGGTATGGGAGGGAAGGAGCAAGGAGAGGTTGGGAGCATGGCCAAGTATACAGTACTATATATGCTAATTGTATGCCTGTTAATAACAAAAGCATTTGCATGGTGCATGGAATATATTTGTTCTCTAGCATGCAATACGTTTATTACAAAATCTAAAGCTTTCGTGCACGGTACTCTATGTTCACATATATACATATTATATAACTACAACACCTATAGGTGTCTGTTTACACAGACAACAATATAATCATCCTGACTATTTGTTCTTATTCTTGTTTCTTTGGCTCGAGGCTCCATCTAGTTACACAAACACTCTGAACTGCAGAAGCTGATCGGAGTACCGTAGATATATATGAGATGACAACATTGGATACGATGTAAATGGCTAGTTAGCCAGTCGAAATAGCAATATGGGGTTTTAATTTTCAGAGATGTCCTAACAAACCAGGAACAAAGCATTTTAGGTGGCTGCTATGAGGCTAAATTTTGTTATGGCTTTTAGTGCCTAATGGTTGCCTATTGTTAAATATTATTTGAAATGTCCCGAAAGTTGGCTATAATTTGATAACGTTCATGTTCGTTCCAACAAAGTTTTCTATTAAGTGAATCACCAAATGAAAAAGAAGAGAAGTTAATATATAAAATTTCAGCTAAAACAATATCACATTCGTTTTCTCTATACTTTTTCGATCTTTTCGCTTCTGCGCATGCTCTGTAGCAAAAAATACAAGGAGGCGTAACATTCATTGTGCTTATATATATGTGATTTGCTTTCTTTAAAAACCTTAACATACAAGATCTGCATATTTTCAAGCTTTCACAAAGGAATTGATTGGTATCGTTCTTTTGATCAGGATTTAATCAAGGTTTTCCATCCAAGTATCGAACTATCTGGCCGAATACCAAGTCGTCCACTTGGACATTCCGTCCTCATTGTAGAGTTTCCTTATACCTCCATAGAACCCTCCTGTACTATGCGTATTTCTATACGATCTTGATCTATCTTGAGCATGATCACTTTGCTCCATCTCGACGGATCATCTGATAATCACAGCCAAAAAGAAATATTGAGAGTCAAAAAGCACGAAGCTGATAAGCCAGTCGTTTACTTCCTCATGTGGTCACTGGTTAATGCAGATATGAAGCTAATTTCTGTACGAGAGATTGAGATAATAAAATTGTTTTACCACTGTAGGGACAAAGACATTGGAGCTCGTTTCCATCACAAGATTGTAGGTGACCCACAACCGCATACCACCAACCTGTAACAAAATAACAATGATACAAAAGAAAGAAAAAGGAATGAATCAAAAAGAAGAAGAGTAAGCTCCGTCCATTGATAATTTAATTAGTTGCTATCTGTCTATAATGTTAATCTAATTACATTTAGCAGTTGTGACTCGTGATCTGGGAAAGGCTTCGTTTCGTGTGATATGTTGTTGGACGACCTCCACTGAATCTCGACATGGTCTCCGGGACGAAGATCATCCAAAAAGTCGGACAAATGAGGATGGGGAGGTAAATTATCAGTCGGTGAAGCTCGTTCTCTTTCCCATTTAATCGTTTGTTCTACATATGGTCCATGCCGTTCATAATTAGAAGGGAAGCTGTAAACAAAAGAATTAATACAATTGATCACTTCGAATGAGTATAAAAAAGGTATCACAATATGTATGTATATATATACATGGATCGAAATGTATCAGTGAGACGATCATATCTAAGAATAATATATTTACAAGTCTGCAACCATGCGGCGCAAAAACAATAAGATATTACGGTTAGCCTCATTGCAGCAAAAAAAACTTTAAAAAGCTTTTTGATTTTCTAAAGGGATCAATGAATATTTGTGAGTGCAGCATGCATGAACAATAATTGATTAAATATGATATACCTGACTGTTATGAACTTCAGCTGAAAACCAGAAGTGACCACTGTCGAGCAAGAGGAACCAATTCATGTAAGAAGCAAAAGATGATGTAATTCTTGACATCTTCCCATCTTTCCTTGCTGTCTCAATCCTTGATAGAGTCCAAGCACAAGGCGCAAGGTTATAATCCTCTATGTGACTGCTTGCCTGCAGGCCCCAGCTGCAAACTAGGATTGCTAATTGCTACTACAAACAGAAGCCACTCTGAGGGAGCTTTCTTGCCAATGACTCTTTGTCGTCTTTTATTCAAGTCTTTCCTGTTGGGTTTATCCCACATCAGTCGTGGATGATGTTGGTGAATTATATATAGCGTAATGAGAAAGCCTTAGTCCTTAGGTTAACTTTTTTGGTGGCCCAAGGGCCTAACAATCTTTTGGTAGCCTAAAGGGCCTAACAGTAATATCAGAGTTTGGTTGACAGTGGTATCAAAATTAAGTTATGATATTAGGAGATATTAGAGCCTATCAAAGCTAGGTTATGATATTGGGAGATATTAGAGCCAGGTTACGAGGTATCAGAGCTTGGTTGACAGTAGTATCAAAGTTAGGTTATGATATTGGGAGATATCGGAGACTATCAAAGTTAGGTTACGATATTGGGAGATATCAAAGCCAGGTTACGAGGTATCAGAGTTTGGTTGACAGTGGTATCAAAGCTAGGTTACGATATTAGAGTTTGGTTGACAGTGGTATCAAAGTTAGGTTACGATTGGGAGATATTTGAGCCAGGTTGACAGTGGTATCAAAGCTAGGTTACGGGTTACGATATTGGGAGATATTTGAGCCAGGTTGACAGTGGTATCAAAGCTAGGTTACGATATTGGGAAATATTAGAGCCAGGTTACAATATTATATTGGGAGATATCAGAGCCATATTGGGAGATATTGCCTATCAAAATTAGGTTATGATATTGGGAGATATCAGAGACTATCAAAGCTAGGTTACGATATTAGGAGATATCAGAGCCAGGTTACAAGGTGTCAAAGCTTGGTTGACAGTGGTATCAAAGCTAGGTTACGAAATTGGGAGATATTTACAGTGGTATCAAAGCTAGGTTACGATATTGGGAGATATCAGAGCCAGGTTACAATATTATATTGGGAGATATCAGAGCTAGGGAGATATCATCAGAGCCAGGTTACAATATTATATTGGGATATATCATAGCCATATTGGGAGATATCAGAGCTAGGTTACAATATAAATATTGGGAGATCAGGGAGATATCAGAGCAAGCTAGGTTACGATATTGGGAGATATTAGAGCAAGGTTACGATATACGATATTATATTGGGAGATATCAAAGCCATATTGGGAGATGGGAGATGGGAGATATCAAAACCAGGTTACGATATTGATATTGGGAGATCAGGGAGAGATCAATTGGTTAGCATTGGGAGATCAGGGAGATCATGAGCTGTAGGAGCTGCTTGGGATAGAGATATCAGAGCCAGGTTACGATATTGATATTGGGAGATCAGGGAGAGATTAGTTGGTTGGCATTGGGAGATCAAGGAGAGAGATTAGTTGGTTGGCATTGGGAGATCAGGGAGATCAGGAGCTGGTTGGGATATTGATATTGGGAGATTAAGAAGAGATCAGTTGGTTGGCATTGGGAGATCAGGAGCTGCTTGGGATATTGATATTGCGAGATCAGGGAGATCAGGAGCTACTTGGTTGTCATTGGGAGATCAGGGAGATCAAGGAGATTAGGAGCTGAAATCAGGGAGATCAGGAGCTGCTTGGTTGGCATTGGGAGATAAGGGAGATCATGAGCTTGGTTGGCAGTGGAGCTTGCTTGGTTGGTAGTTGGCAGTGAGCTTGGTTGGCAATGGAGCTTGCCTGGTTGGTTGTTGGCAGTGGTATCAGAGGAGCTTGGATATTGGGAGATCAGAGCTTGGTTGAAAGTGGTGCCTGCTTGGGCTAGGTTACGATATTGGGAGATATCAGAGTTAGGTTATGAGGTATCAGAGCTTGGTTGACATTAGTATCAAAGCTAGGTTATGATATTGGGAGATATCAGAGCCAAGTTACAATATTATATTGGGAGATATCAAAGCCATATTGGGAGATATCAGAGCCAGTTTACGATATTGATATTGAGAGATCAAGGAGATATCAGAGCAAGCTAGGTTACGATATTGGGAGATATTAGAGCTAGGTTACGATATACGATATTATATTGTAACTTGGCTCTGATATCTCCCAATATCATAACCTAGCTTTGATACTAATGTCAACCAAGCTCTGATACCTCATAACCTAACTCTGATACTCTCCCAATATCGTAGCCTAGCCCAAGCAGACTCCACTTCCAACCAAGCTCTGATGTCCCAATATCCAAGCTCCTTTGATACCACTGCCAACCACTAACCAAGCAAGCTCCACTGCTAACCAAGCTCACTGCCAACCACCAACCAAACAAGCTCCACTGCCAACCAAGCTCGTGATTTCCCTAATCTCCCAATGCCAACCACACAGCTTCTGATCTCCTTGATCTCAGCTCCTGATCTTCCAATCTCAGCTCTTGATCTCCTTGATCTCCCAATGCCAACCAAGCTACTCCTGATCTCCCAATATCAATATCCCAAGCAGCTCTTGATCTCCCTGATCTCCCATTGCCAACCAACTGATCTCTCCCTGATCTCCCAATATCAATATCGTAACCTGGCTCTGATATCTCCTTGATCTCCCAATATCAATATCGTAACCTGGCTCTGATATCTCCGATCTCCCAATATGGCTCTAATATCTCCCAATATAATATCGTATATCGTAACCTAGCTCTAATATCTCCCAATATCGTAACCTAGCTTGCTCTGATATCTCCTTGATCTCTCAATATCAATATCGTAAACTGGCTCTGATATCTCCCAATATGGCTTTGATATCTCCCAATATAATATTGTAA